>LGAG01000399.1:732431-743955 GCA_001278395.1 Lerema accius
ACCTAAATGATAAAGGCCCCCCGTGACTTTTAGTAGAAGATGTGAGGATAATGTCTCGTCCTGGGTTCTTTGATGGATTCCCTCAACTCTATAAGGTATAAATGCTTAAATAAATAATCCTGTTTGAAGACAGTGAGTGATGCAAGAACTTATTATGTATGAATCGATTCTTAGTAAAGGGCGATCTCAGGGGAACGGTTGGAGGGCGAGGATTGTTTATAAATAAATCTGTATAAAATTGTGGCTGCTGCCTATTTATATGTATGTATTATTATAAAATATGTTGAGGGTTCTTTACATTTATTGGTAATCTTCTTTTACAAAGTAAGCAAAACTTTGTCTCTCCATTAATCAACATTCAAACCGAATTGATTTTTTTCTTATAATTTCATACCATATAGGTTTGATTTGAACCTTGACCTGTTTCAAGAGTCATCAGCAACCGAGCCAAGCCGGAAAAGTTGCAGTTCGTGATTAAAATCGGACCGGGATCACCTGTCGCGTACACGATCAACAGGAAGCGGATCCGGGTGAGGCTCGAAGGAGCTGCGGGGTAGTCAGTCGCCGCCCAACCGCCCTCCGCGGGAGACGCTCCGCCGCCCTGCGCCCTGCGTCACGCATTCAGTCGCCAGCCGCGTTTGATAACACTGCATTCCCAGTTGTTATCATACCTCGATCGATACAAAGGTGAACGTTTACCATCCGCGAAGAAAGTCCACGTTAAATACTTTAAGCTCCTCTGCGTACGGACAATCAGAAGTTTATAAGTGCGCGTAGCGAAAGATTTCGGTGTCCTCGAAGTGGCTCCTTTCAGATAAGGTAAGTTTTTGAAATGTACCTACTTGTCAAAGTTGGTTAACGTAATTTGTGAAGATGTGCCATGATTTAATGGCATTTTATTAAGATTGTTGCATATTATTTTTTTCTATTTTATCTTTTATGCGATATCCTACAGCTGGGACCGATTCCGCCGAATTTAAAATTGATCTTTGAGATTCAGAAACGGATACGTACTGATATTTTCCGTTATTAGGGATGTCCTGAAAAGAATTGTTATAAAAGATTAAGCACGTAGATTGCTTATACCAGCAGAAGACGCATTTACATCTTGGATTACAAAAACCGTTATTTTGTTTATCTATATTAATATTATAAAGCTGAAGAGTTTGTTTGTTTGAACGCGCTAATCTCAGGAACTACTGGACCGATTTAAAAAATTCTTTTAGTGTAAGATAGTCCATTTATCGAGGAAACTTTTAGGCTATATAACATCACGCTAAGACGAATAGGAGAGGAGCAGCAAAAAAAATTGTTTCAGAAACGGGAAAATTACGCGGGCGGAGCCGCCGGCGACTTCTAGTAACTAATAATGTTGCATTATTTAAAACTATACAACGAACCATCATATGCACAAAATATGCTATTAAAACATTACAAATGTTCAATAATAAAAGTAAATTAACGTGAAATATACTTCCACTGTTCTAGTGATGGATTTGTATTATCAGTCATCCGCTGGCAACACGTTAACAAAAGTTGTAACATTTTATTTTTTAAAACCAACGTAGAAGCATTCATCATTTTTTCACTTTTATGTTTTACGTTTATGTCACAATCCATTACTAGAGCAAACAAACCTGAAATAGCCAGTCGAAATAAAGCCCATAACTCACTAATTGAAATGGGTCCTCCACAAAAAGTTTCATGAGAATTCGGATACGTGTTGTTTGTACTCTGTGACTCGATATTCTTACTGTAGCTAACTATAAGTAATGAGGATATCATTGCCACTTTTATGGGTAGAATTACTTTAAAAAACTACCACAGTTTCTACTGCTCTATCGTTTATATTTTTCTGTTGTATGTCACACATAATCTAGATATTTGTTGTAACTTTATTTTTAGCCTTCGGCTCTGAAAGTAGCTAGGCGGTTAAGGAACCCATCATGGCGGGGCCGCGGGGTATCATTGATATCAAACTAATTAGTAAAACCAAGTTTGCGAGGGACCGGACACCTTCCGACCTGTTCAGTACAGGGCACATCAGGCAGTAGTTGTTAACATGGATACAGAAACACAATCTTTTTTAAAATAAATAAAATAAAATAGTCTCCCGTTGTTTCTGCATTTATTTTCACCCCATTAGCTCATTGTGTTTTACATGAAATTTTCATTAAGAACATGTATTGAAATGTTCAATATATGTTTTAAATATAATTATTTATCCTTTTAACCCTTTACAACCTTCCAACATAAGACAACCGACCGTATAACTTAACATTTGCACCCGAAAAAGTACCTTATCCCTTTTCCCAATGGAATATGCCTGTTCTTACAATAATTTTGTATAATCCTTTAACCGCTCTTCCGGGCCCTGAGATTCTTCAGAGCTAAATTGGGGTAATCCTTTCCTTTTTCGGCGCGTTCTGCTTTCATATTCAGACTGTTCATTAAACTCGATGCCTCTATCAAAGAGAGATCCTTTTTCAATGGTGTACAGCAAAGATCCACTTAAATTCACCTTTTCTCTTTCAACTTCGATTTTGTTTGTAATTGCAAACTGATAAATTATTTGGCCATTACTGCGCTCAATAAAATCAATGGTAGTTTTTGTTTATGTTTAGAAAAAACCAATTTCTTTTTTAGCTTGTCTGTGTGTTTCTGTTTACAAGTCTGTTGTCTTTATTACTCATAAAATTAAAAAGTACGGCACAATACATGAAGATGAACATTCATACATACAACAGTCTAAAATAATAACTATTGTAGTCAGTTTAAAACGGTTTTAAAAATCCGGAATTTTCAGGTGGATTCTTAACACGAACGACACGCACTTGGCAGGTTTTATATTTGGTTAGGTTAGGTACATTAACTGACCATTAATACCATTTTTTCCAAGAAGTGCAATGTTAAAAGTATAAAATAATCACAGAAAACGATATATTTTATGCTGAAATGTTATTTTTGTAAACTTAGATCCATTATAAAGTCAAAGTTCGTGGAACTACGTTCATTTATTCGGGTTTTCGCAGCACTGCTTATTTGAATTATCTTTAAATTTAAATTCGAACCCAGTTATTCATGAAGGTATATATGTATATTTGAGCGTAGGAGTGGAATATTTTGTTATATACCTAGTAAAAAAAATGGTTGATTCTACTATATATTTTCGTTTCGTAGTTTGTCATTGAGGAAAAACTACCTAGTCTAGCGTTTCAGCTTATGGATTACTTTAAATGTAGTAAATTTTTTTTTCTTAAATATTTATCTTTGGAGTATTCACATTTTGCGAGAAGATAGTCTGTAGGGACCCATGGTACAAAAATTTATCTGTTTTACGCTTCCTCTACGCCGATATTTTAAACTAGTTAAAGTTAGCCAAGCGGGTTAGATTCCCCTAAGTCCATACGAAATTGCAGCTGGAACTTAATGTTAAGCCATTTCAAAATCCTTTGGGTGGCATAAATACATTACATACAAACATTTAGGTTGATTATTAATCCGTCAATCCACACTGGAACAGCATGGTATATTATTGACCAGGCTTTCTCAGTATTTAGAAGGGACTCGTGCACAATAGTGGGCCATTAAAGGGTACTCATCTCCATATTTCACACAAAAATGCAAGTTTCATTTTACGGTACGTTCTATTCTACGGTGCACCAATATCCAATTAATTCAATATCCCCTCGGGCCGCAAAACGTCATGAGCGTGATATGACATAGAACGAACGTAAAATGAACTGTCGAAGTGTCAAATACAAATTCACCGTTCGATATTCGCCGTACTGTGAAAAACTTGGATTCAGTTCAGATTGTTTTAAATGAATTTGTGAATACTTTATTGTTATCCAATTATTCTTAATTCTCAATTTTGTTCAAATTAGTTTATCTATCTTGTTTTATTAATGGAGATACAATATCCAGAGTTGTCTAATTTCATCTTTTAGTTCGCTGACACCATTAAAGAGCACCCAAGAAATTCACTTTACACCCCTTTGATTTTTATTCTTCATAAAAGGTATGTAAAGTAGCTATGGCTTTGACTTAGGTATATTGACGGTTCCGCATCTGACTGAATTTTCGACATGTCTGGCAAAGGCTGCAAAGGGTTCGTCAATAAAGCGAGCTTTAGTTTTAGCGGGATTGAGTTGGCTGACGTCATGTGAGCTACAACGGCTTTAGTTTTAAAACGTTGATCAGTCAAGTTGATTATAAAACCACGGCAATTATGATAACACTAATTAAAGTATGTCGGGCGTATCGTCATTTGTGACGTACCTACTCATGCCCCAATAAATTACCTCTAGTAATTTTTTTTAATTAATTATTGGTGGACTTATACACTTTTCCGTTCTTAGCATATACATACGAATACGGGTTCATACTGGTCTGCAATTAGGTAGTTAGGATAGGAACATATAGGCAATTCAAATTAGACTCTAGCTAGAGAGCCTAGTGTTTATAGGTCGATTTCGCGGTTGACTATCAGCATATGTTTATGAGGAGCATTTTGGCCTTAACCTCTTTCATTATGACAACAATGGATTGTAATAATGAACTTAGACTCAATTAACTAGTCATTGTAACATGAAGCGTGACGTGTTTGCACAGCGAAGTGCACATTGATTGATCGGAATTCATTAGCAGAGCTAGCGTTAATGACGCTTCATGAACGCAACAGGCAATTAAGCAGTACCATATGACAGACTCATGAATTACTGCTCCCCAAATCCTTTGTGTAAAATTAGGCAAACAAATGAGTGTTTTCCATTTTATATTAGACAGAAGGTGAATATCATGGGGGTTGTCGAGCAAATGCGCCGGTCGTATAGAATTATAACGGCTCTTGGTGTAATATATACAAAATAATAATGTTTTAAATTTTGAATTCTTGATAATATAAAAACTGTCGGTAATTAATGTTATGTTGTAGAAGTTGTTTCTGAAGTTTTCGATATCTAAGATAATATATAACTAATTAATTATCAAGTGTTAATAAAAAAGGTAGCAAAAACAATGTTATTGACTTAGAACTTTAGATTTTATTTTTTAAGCAATCTCTATAATACATTTCCTACGTTTATGAACCCTGAAGATTTCTCTCCAATTAATATCTTTCGAGGTTCGAAAATTATGTGACATTTCCTATCATTACCGTTATACCGTTAAAATCATTGCGCATTGTAATTCACTAAACACTAACAATATAGAGACGTAAGCATCGACCTACCTATTCGTATATATCTACTAGTATGTAGGTAAATACATAGCACATGGAGCCAGAACTTTGTAAGCAGCTTAATTCAGCGAGTTATACGCATGCGAGTTGGATCACTGGCGAACCGTGAATGGTCAGCTTAATTCGTTGTAAATAGCAGCGTTCCCTTCTGAAATTCTGTTGTGAGAGAAATTTTCCAGGAACCATGAATCACACCCGACACCGAATAAAAGTTTCTTTTGTCGCTTTGGGAGTGGGCGGTGGCGAAATGTAAAAGCTGTGTCGAATAAAAAGACTTGTGTTGTAATGAAAGACTTATTTACATGTTTTACCGTCACTGGGAAAAATGATTTTGTATAATATCATCCTCTTTACTACTTTCCTTATTCTGTCCACGTATCCCGCCAGGGAAGCTACAATACATCAATATTATTATTTACATGTTTTTGTGATAAAAGAACAAATGATGTTATAGTTTATGCTGAGAAAAGATATTTCATGTCAAGTATGCCGAAATATGGGAAAACGGTTCGAGAATTTTTCTTATTGGATCTTTGAAAGGAGCAAATATGTGAATAAATCCCATAGGTTACCGGGTATTATAGTAGTGTTCATAAATGACAATGTCACTGAATCGTGAATTGGACCCTTGGGACTATGGTGTTTCAAAAATACCTGGACGAAATCGCAGGATACCGATTTATCATTTATTTGCACAACCTGCTAAAACATTTATGATTAGATTATTATCATTGACTTATTGTTATTACAGACCTGACTAACTGGTGCTCCATTTGTCTCTAGTTTGTTAGATTTAAAATCATAATAAATTATTCCTTAAATACGTTTAAAGCAAGTCAACCTAATTGGAGGATATGACACGCTACTTTTTGCTTATAGGAAGAACATTTGTGTCAAATGTTAGAAAGAGCTCATCCTTTCTTTTGAAATCATTGGTGCTGCTTCAAATTATTCTTCCTCAAAATCTGTTTTTACTTAAGTAAGAGATCAGTACACCTAGGTACTGCTGTTTTGCTAAAAATTACTTATATTCCTACGTATTTTTCGAGTAAGATATTTAAGTTGTCAGTTCACAAAGTTCATGAAATGGGAAAAATGCAAATTAATCTTAAGATTGTACCTATAGTTACCTTCTTAAAAGACATAATCCAAAACTGTCCCACTAATGGGATCGAGTCTCCCTCATAATGATAGGGTCACCGTCTTAAACTGCGTTTTGTGGATTAGCAGGCTTTATACACCTTTGGTAATTACTATGGAGTGTACTGGTTTTCTCACGATGTTTTGCAACACCTGATAAGTGGTTACAACTGTCAATGAAATTCTGTAGTAGGTCTGTGTTGCACAGCCTTGAATTACACTGATTATATTTAAGCAGTCACAATGGCTGGTCTCTTTATATTTTATCATAAAAAAACAACGTGAGGAAAATTAAAACTTACCCCCTATAGCTTTCTTCATTACGCAGGTTACTGCCGAAATAATCTTACGCAAGCCAGTTTAAATGCTGGCCGCTTAATTAAAGACTTAACTCTGACACAGGCCTTGTAAATAGTGCCCCCACGTAAATCGCATCATCTGCGCCTTCTGTTATTCTTGTCTAATTTGAATAAACCTCCACAAATTTATTAAATTACTCGTACCAGCTTAGTAATTTGTTCTAAGTTCTAGATTTTATAACAAATTCGTGCTCATTACAAACATGTTTTTATTGGATTGATTCGTTTTTTATTTCTTAAGAAATGTTTGGAGTCTTTGAAGTAAAAGATAAAAGAAAGGTGATTTATTAAAAGATGAGAATAGAAAACACGAAGTTTAATTTGTTAATAGTAATGTTGAGTTTCGCAGTTTATTTATATCTAATCAAGGACAACAGGGATAGGTAAGTCATTTCGACTGGTTTCCAGATTTTAAGAGCCATGCTAATAGTATCTACCGTTAGAAAAATATTAAAATAAACGTATAACAATACAAGTTGGAGCAGCAGACGTCCGCTTTACATCATCACAAGAAACCGCATACACTAAAAGGCAACTTGTCAACGTTATAATACAACCAGTAACATAAGGACAGAATGAAAGATGTCTTTGTTCATTGTGAACGGTCATAGGCTATCTTCTAATATTGTACGACGCGAGCGGTCGGGATTACGCGGGAACACAGGGCTTACCCTATAATGGATTTGCTACTAGTTCCCCTCCACAAATTGAGATAGAAACCTTTGTTTGCGTTTGTAACGATCCGATTACTTCGACAATCTAATTAATGCCCACTCTTTTTTGTCCCGATACAAATGTCAATGACTTTACTAATGCTAAGGACAACTCGGGAAAAAATATAAATGTTAATTTATTCCAACGAGTTAGTAGATAGTATTTACATAGGTAGCTAAAAGTGACATAGCCGTTATCCGATTGCTTCGTTGGACGGAACTTTAAATGTAATTACTGCTATCCTATTAATATGTATATTAATTTACCGGCTGGTAAAATTTCTAATGGTTCATCATAATGTTGGCTGAATTGTAAAACGGTTTTCAAGTAATAAACAATTTATCTACAACTCTAACCTACTGTCATATAGCATAATTAGTTGTATGCTACAAAAAAAGAAAATTGCAGCTTTGATTTTGTCACCAATAAATAACAATTATCATGTTATCAAACATTCGTGTTAAGTGTTTAAGGGGTTGAAATATTGACGACTGATATACTGTTATGTATCCTTTAAGTAGGTGTAACTATATCACATGGATCAGTGTAGATATATACGATCCGCTTTGTTGAATTTACAATGTGACAAACATACTTTTTTACTATATACAATATACATATATAATTATATATTTTGGTTATGTAATGTTTCTGTTTTAGGTACCATGGCATGATGGCAGCCTTTGATATTCCGGATTACACTGTAAAAAAATCAATGTCCTTTTAATATTGGCAGATAGTAGTAAAAAAATACGACCTTCATTCTGATTGAAATAAGAAAATAAAAGCACTGACGCTACGATTGATTATCTTACGAGTAAATGTCAAATGTATATCCACTTGTATCCACTTGTCATTTGCAAATTTGCATAGTACAGAGGACAAGTTTTATTACTTAAATGGACCCATTTACTTTAGCAATTTACACTACTTATGAGTAATTAAAAAAAAAAAACGTTGTATAAAGAAAAGTTTACACACTCATTTCCCCCACACTAGGTTTACCAGACTGGTAACTGAGTATCACGAATATTGACACCTATGAACAGAGAAGACACATTTAGCTCTTGCTTAAATGCCCCCGCTGGTAATCGAACCCGGAGGTCCATTCAAAATTATCGTATAATATTGCTCATTCTTTTCCTTGTTGTTTTTAAAAATAACAAATGTCTACCTACCTACCAGTATTTTTTCAATAGGTACTCTCCAAATTATGTAAGAAACCGGTTATCTCAAACTGAAAGCTTGATTAATCGAGTTTTCCGAGTGCTGTTTTGTGAAATCCGATATAATAATTATACTTAACATAATTATCATATACAATTATGTTAATAGTACCTATACAAGAATTATTCATACTTACCTACTACATAATAAGATTGTGTCTAGGTACTTTATTTATTCCTATTAAGTTAAAGGTTCTAGGATACAATTTAAGAACTAGGATAAATATCTGCATTTAGGTCGTAGGAGTTTTTGACGTCATTCAGTCATAGGGCGAGGGTGGGAGTTGCTGAGCGTTTATTTATAAACACTTATTAAACGGAGAGATGTACCAAAGCTTATCTTTATTTATAGCAACTAAAATGATAATAGATGATTCAGCAGCAACAACAGTTTTTCTTATGATGCTTTCCTTCAAAATAAGAGGTTGAAAACGTTAGTCCAGCATCACGTAGAAGTAAAGCAGCATGACAAATATACCTTGAATTAACATTTTTCTTACTTGTTTCTTGTTTGTTAAATTTAAGTTGTCAAACATATCTTTACAAGATGAAAACTCGCATGAAATATACGATGTTTAACCGTAGGTAGCAAGGCTGCCACAGCCAGGCATCGACAGCTAAACGAGGATTATAACGCTGTATGGTAATCCGCGAACATAGGCAGCTACAAATTTCTTACATTATTTTGGCTACCGCAGCCTGGCTGCCTAGTGCGCGCCTACGGTTACTTAACCCTTAATCGTCTGCCCCAGCTTAATGTAGCCCACATTAATAACGCCCATTGATCTTAGAACTTAAATTCAGATTAGGACATTCAAACATGCAGCAATATCAGATTTTTATACATGTTTGGATACAGTCATTATTCCTGTCCACGCATTCTTCACTTTATGTTAAGTTGCGACGCAATTACGCCTTCGAGACGAACCGCCCGTATATTCTTTTTATCATCTGGTGTCCAATATTCTTTGTAATAAAAATAACATTTAGGAACTCGCGCAGGGTGGTTTTATTTCGATATTTTATGTTGTTAAGCTTCATACAATACAAAAGAATTCACACAATCTCTTTATATAAGAAGTACGTAATATGTTTTCTGATGTTTACTTACAAACGTTCTTATAAAAACAATCTTGTTTTGGTTGTCAACTATAGACAATAGGATCTTAATACGAGTATGTCTTTGTCACTTGATACTCTAAAACCGCTGTAGAATGTCTGGATTTTTTATACTTCAATATTCAATTAATTTATGCGTAGGGTGTCAATTCATTACAATATATTATGCTCGCGTTAACCATATAACGAGTATATTCACTCATCTCTTGTAGATATGGATTAAGAATGAACTTTGGTACAGAAATTGACTAGGGTTGGGAATTTGGGACAAAGGCTTAATTGTTATTAAGATTGTATTTTATGTTCATAAATTCCTGAGTAATTAAAATCTCGATTGTTTTAAATATCTGTCAGAAATTTTGAATAGCAGGCTGTGTCCAAATGAAAACCATAACATTTTCCACTAGTCTACCATATGAATCATACACTAACAATGCGCCTAGAGACTTGATAAAGTGCTATTTACAAACGTACGCGTATCTACCTACATAACAGAGAAACATGTCGATAGATGAATTTGAAGTAAAATCATACAGCCGGAAAAGGATAAGACGCATGACTGAAACCATTAACAAGCTCTTCTTTGTTTTGTTCCAGATGCTTACCGTTAATTGCAGACACGACGGATATAAGGTGTAAAATATCGTCATCTTATTGATTGGCTATCTAGTAAGAAACTAAACGTGAGTGCGGGTGTGTAAGAGGGGAGTACAGTCGTCGTGTTGTGTCCACATGAGTGGAGTGTGAGTGAAGATGAGTTTCCTGACGTCATTGGGACAGTACATGGCAGGTGTGGCGGACAGTGTGGCCGGGCTGGCGTTGTCGCCGCGCCGCGCCCCTCCCCCCCGCCACCGCTCCGCTGAGGAGTCACAGCAGCAACCACCACAACCTGTCATCACCACCATGAGAGGTGAGCTCCTAAACTTTGTTTTTTTTTAATTTATTATAGGACTTTGTCGCTGAGCGACCATATCGCCCCGTAAAGAAAACACACAAACTTACAATCTCAGACTTTGCAAGTGCCAAACTAGCCATCCTGCACAGCACCCTCTAGCCTCCTCTTAGGCTCTGAGGAGAGGTCCTAAACTTTTTATAACAGACATTAGTTAGACGAATTACTAGTTATGTAGTGTCCTAAAATATCACCGATGGGTACCTGACTAAGAAGAACAGAAAGTACCTACTAGCTTTCAAGCCCCGGCCGAAATACTATGAGTCATTTAGCGGCTGACTCGAGCAGGTAGACCTTATGATAAGATAATACCAGTCAATTAAATAGTCTTTCAGTAATCTGGTGCATTGATCCTTTGCGAAGGTCAGACATTTTTTATCTCTCTTGTTAATTTTTCAAGTTATTTGCGCGATACGTATGTATGTAAAGTTGGTCGCTAAAAAAAATATTGTGAGAAATCTACAAACCTTGATAGGTGATACGTAGATACGTAAGTTTTGAAAATGTTGTAGATAGGCAATGCCACTTTCACAAAAAATATGGAAATAAACTATAGTGACAAATTGCTACTAAACGTAAATAATTGGGATTATTCACATTAAGTCAGTTGTATAACATAATCTGGTAGAATATATTAGGTGTTATAATCGCTTATCTCTATTAACCTAGTGGTTCTTGATTGATTACTGAAACATTGTCTTATTGTTTTTGTTGAGACAATTACAAAGGCGAGTACCCGTTGATGGTCTGACTAGTTGGAGCCTTGATGGCC
>LGAG01000402.1:7216-45728 GCA_001278395.1 Lerema accius
GATTCGTACTCAGTTACTGTTTTTGAGTCACTCTAGATTAGTTTTTTGTAAATATACTCAATGTACAGACAAATTTATTTTACTGTTTTATTATAGTATAGATAGTTAAGGATACGGCTGGAATAAGTCTCAAAGATTGCCCACTAAGTTCATAATCAAACCAGAATTATTTAAATAATCGAGGGACGAAGAGACGAACTAGGAGATGGTTCATCGTTGTCGTTGAGAGATCATTGTGGTCTATGGATAAGATACTCTAAAAGCGTTGTCGGATTAGCTAAGTTAGAAAGAGAGGGATAAAGTAATCATGAAGTTTCTTTTTTTCTTACCCAGTTTACCTCTATAACAGATATCATACGAACCAATTAAAGAAGAATCTAGTCAGCCATATACAGTTTTAACCTATTAAAAACCGCTTTCTAGAAAACGGTGCAACAAAGCGGCTGTGATACCTCTCTGTGAGGTGTATTAGCTTTATAAAATATGAAATCCATTACATTAACGTAGAGAGATTGAGAAAATTAGATATAATCCTTGATTGCGTATAAAATCATTACCGTTACTATAAAATGACCGCTTAGCTTTAAATGGGATGTAACGGAGTGCTTCCTGCTAACGTACGACACCGTACTGTGTATGTACACTGTACACTTTATTTTCACACCCATTGCCAATTAAAAATCGACCTTATTTTCATGTTTTTAAGGGTGGTTATAGATTTTAAAGTACCACCGACAACATGGTGTGTGGCTCGTACATTTCTGGTTTACGGTCAGCAAACAAATTGGATACAAAATTATATCGGACTTTGAATCACGATATACAATGATTACGATAATAAATAACATTTTAACTGCAATGTATTTTATGAGCGTATAATTAATTTGTAGATTTAACTGCCTTTGAGTAGGTATATTGGTAGGAAAGCTGCGTTATAGTCCTGTAATTAAAATTAAATGCTGGCACACTTACGCACTTTCCACACGACCCAAAAACTGATACTAAAAGGTATACCTAACACAGTTTTCCACAAAACACGAGAAAAAATAGAACCTCTTTTACCGAATTAATATTTTGCGTCCTACTGACCTATAGAGTCATAATAGAGTTTGTTTGTTTTACAAATCGAATATCATTATTTTTATCGTATTGAATTACGATCTCGAAAATTACTAGTAATTTACATTCGTTAAAGTGAAGGTAAAATTTGAATTATTAGCCAATTTGCAATTTACGATTCGTTCTTGCAGTTTGCAAGATTGACTCTCACCGATAATGCGTCCATGATGGACGTTCCAAATTTAAAACATGCCTTCAATAAAAGAAGCATAAATACCTAACACAATGCTCCACGAATTCCGGTAACCGCATTTCACTAGGTCGTTATATTACTGACCTGCATTTCGTGATCTCGTTATTTGGTTACTGCAATATTATGTGAACGTTGTTACTTGTTGTGATTGAATACTGTCAACGATCATCACATCTAACTTACACCAGATATAACAAAGAAAAATCGCCGCTAAGCAGAAGAACAGAAGATTGCAAATTCGGTAATCGCTCGGTCATCGTACGACGCACTATCTTTTTATCGATACCATAATAGTAATAACGGATCGAAGACCAGTTAACTCGGGTCTGTTACGGTCATTGTTATCGGCACCTGTCGATTCCACTGCAATTGGCAAGAAAAATGACTAAAGACCTTTGGGAGCCGGTCAACTCATCAATAATGATGACTCACATAAATCAAGATGGAGCGCTTTCCAAGCGAAAGGTGTCGAGAGATCGTTGCAATTATCTGACGTCCGCTGTAACACGACGGGGCAATTATGATCTTTTTGCCGAAGACCCGTTATCTTAGGTTAGATGCGGGGCAAAAACCCAGCGGGTCCAGTGTGGAGTGTCGAGCCGCGCCGGGCGGACGCTGTGTTTGAAAAGTCTAGTATCTCAAGATGTGCCCTCGTATTTTATTCGCCCTGGTCGCAGTGGCGTTGGTCGGGGAAGCTGTTGCTAGGCCGGTACGACGCACCCTCAACTTCAACATGTTCGTGCTAAAACCGCATCAAGGATCGGACGCTCCTGAGAGATCGGTCCTCGCAACGGACGGGCTGTCTCGCTTCGGCCCGCTGATGGAGTACTTAGTCCAGCGCGTCCAGGGGCTTATGTCTGTGCGACTGCCTCCTAAGGAAGGTTCTTCTTTACCATTCGAACCCACCGTGCCGTTGGCTGATGCAGCTGAGAACGAAATAGACGTTTCCGAGTCTAAAATCCCAGGAGTGGTGGTCAGACCCTCTCGCACGAAGCCTGGTACCTACGAACTGGAGATAGATGTCGTGGTAGACGACGGACAACCGGACGAAAAGAAGCAGTGATCCAAATTTAAAAATGGTCGTATTAAATTCTCGTGATATATTCGTAACGGTACATTTAAGTGTAATCTAATGTATTTAATGTGAAGACTTATTTATTCTTGCCATATTTTTAAGTAAATAAATTATTTGTGAGTATTTATTTTCAAGTTGTTCCTACTTCTTCATCCATGCGTGGCCAATCCATTGAGTTCGTGGTAGGACTTACAAATTTTTAATACAATTAAATAATTGAGACTTAATTATGATAATATAATTGGTAGTGGATGGATGTAATAATCGAACTTAACTTAGACAAGTGGTCGTTTTTTATTTATTTTCAAAATTTGATAGCATAACTTGTTAAGTTTCAAAAGTAACATTTTATATTTTTGTAGTTGAATATTGTTTGTGTAATTTTAATTTTTTCCAAATAAAATATGTTAGTCGGCCTTTAAGTCCAGATACTTGGCACTCATCTGATAGCAACAATCTCCGCTTACCAGAATATTATGTTTGTTAGTATGTAAATAACATCAGCCTCCTCAGTTATGAGGAGAGACCCGTGCTCAGTAGTGGGCCGTTAATGGGTTGAGGCCAAATAATATCAGGCGTTATTTGCAGAAATCTTTTGTTGTGATCAAGAATTCTATTCGGATGATCATATGTGATACTCACCATCCTCCACACGCACAGGACAGGCACCTTAAGTGTATATTTTAGCATCATATTATCATGTTTGTATTATTATTCTGAAATTCATATTGTTTCCGTAATATTCCACATAATTCTATTCAGGATACCATAACGCTTTTGTTTCCTACTCGCCTGGTATTCCTTCAATAGAGCGTAATAGTAATTGAGCTAGAGTTTAAAAAAAAAATTACGTCAAAAGAAAAAAAAATATAGAAGTGTAATGACAACATAATTTCCAATTACTTATATAACTTACTTACTTATATATTAAAAGCACTATTGAAAATACCGATAATAAAATACCTGTAGAAAAAATCTCGGAATCACTCGTATCATGGTTAAATAGGTCAATAGATTGATCAATAACTGACTCAATTGGAACATGAATGTCGGCAGGAAGAAAATGAGCCTCAGACAGGTTTATACATAACTGTTCCTACCCGTTACTATTCCTTACGATTACGATGCCAGCGGAATTACTAGCGAAATGCATGATAAGGAAACCAAGTAACAAAGTTGTTCTGACTGAGATTGTGATTTTTTTTATCTTTTTTTATTGACGCTTTGTGGTGTAAATTTGACCAGAACTTAATGAGTCTGGATTAGAATCAATAGGATTAGCATTATGGGACGGTCACACCACTACTAGGAAAATCGATTGAATATTTATCTTATTCTATAGTAAGAGTACTTATAACAAATATTATACTTACATAAAATTAGGTCTGTACACTTCTCCATATCAAATTTAAATTTACCAAACATCAATCTCGTACATACATGCATGCAGTATTCGTAAAAATCTTCACTCCTTAATATGTAGATAAATATAAATAGCCTAGTAAGGGAATCAAACCTCAGACTTAAACCGCAGTCCGGCATGACAACCATTGCACCATAGGTGTCTTGATTTTAGTTAATCTGTTGATGTATCAGAAATTAGGTAGCTAATTACTATATTTTCGTTGGTACATTACATTACATATTAGTTTGTTTTCAAACTCAAGCGGCTTTACCTTTACCTACAAACACGGTTTTAAGTTCCAAATGTGCGTGGATTTTAAAACAAAGTTAATCAAATACCAAAGAGACACGTTTGAAGTGTTTGAACACCCACGAGAATAGGTACTATGTACTTGGATTAACGTATCAGCACAGAATTTATACATTATTTAAAAATAAACAGTGATAGCTTAGTGGTTTCAAGGTTGTCTCCCAAACGTAAGTTCGAATCCCGGCACTCACTTCTAATTTCGAAAGGTTGTGTGCGTAATTGAAACATCATTATCAGTTGCTTCGGTGAAACAGAACGTCAGCAAAAAACTTTAAAACCACTTTGAAAGTCCGAATGTCATAACTCAAACACGTATCTTCCGAGATCAAACCTTAATATGTGACAAAATTCTCCCGGCCGGGAATCGAACCCGGCCCGTCTTCACCATTTCAGCAGGCAGACCAACAGCTTGGGCCACAGGCTCCTATATAGATAACAAAAAAAATTTATTAAGCGTATCAGGACCAAAAATCTGCGTGGCGTACAGCGAGCCCCGAAAAAGAAAGCAGAGGACAAGGTCAGACAGTCAGTAGGGCAAGTTGACATCACCACTTGAATCACAATAGCAAAGTGTGTGCGCATGCGTCCCCCGCCCACAGTAACAACTGTATCGGAATCTTCATCAAACGTATTGTCACACGAAACTTTGGCGTTGACGGAGGAATGCAACGAAATTCTTAAAATAAAAACGGTCCTGAAAGTCGGTTTTAAAAAGTCAACAGTTTCAGTACCAGTGTAGTTCCGAAAACATACATACAGTGATTAAAAAGTTTATATATAAAAAAGTGTAGTGGTAAAAAAATCGCGAAAAAGTCAGCTAAAAACGAGTAGAATAAATGACGTTGGGATCAAAAATAGTTGTACGAAAAATGGATTTTTAATAATAATACTTAAGTAGAAAAGGTTGCAAGTGATACAAGATGTGTTACCAACTGTTGCTAGTTTTAAGCATACAAATGTTAACACTGAACGGTGCTCCAATGTTGGTGATGCCAATTCCTTGGATGGCACAGTCAGCGCAACAGATCGTGTTACAGAAACAACTGATGGAGTTGCAAGCGTTGCAGCAGCTGAGTGCACAGTCAGCTGTTCAAATGTAAGTAGTTCTCGATGTAACTAGCTGATAAACCAACAGCAAGTCTAAGATTTGACAACAAATTCAAAATCTAAAATTATCGTATTCCGTCTAACGAAAGACAAAACTTTAAAATTTAAATTACATTACAAAATCAATTGATTTCTTCTAAACATCAAAAAATATATAGGTATAATATTTTTTTTTATTCCAATGCTTTGTCAAACCTCTATCCAGACTATATTTAACTTATTACTGATGTTATAGTTGAGAAGTAACACGAAATGACGTCACCGATACGTTGCAGGCCAAGATGGAAGTAGAAACTCAATTATCTTACTTTATGATACTGCAAAGTAAAAAGTAAAAAATGTTTCTCAATTTGAAGAATAGTAGAATAATCGTTAACATTTACTTTCAAATGTCATCAGTCATTTCAGAAGCCATATAGATGCATATATTCGTGATAATTTGTATATTCTTAAGTAAAGTAAGTTCACATCGACATTTTTATGTTCAGAAATTCTTTACATACCTTTTGAAGTAAGCTGCCTAACTTACCTAATTGCATATTTTTTACCTGACTGCGTAAAAAGATAATGTTTTTATTGATAATAATAATATATGAAAACACTTAACAATTTTCAGGAACAATCAACCCCAGCCGATGCTAATTCTTCTGCCAAAACAGGAAACAATTCCTAACGTCAACACGAACGAACATTACAAACTGCACACCGAAAATAACAAAAAAAACACTCCTACGAACATCGAAAACGAAGACGAAGACCTTAATTCTGTAATAATTGATGCTGCATCAGAAACAATGGAATCGGAGGATCAAGCTACTCTTTCACAACCTCAAAGAGCCATTTTACTGATACCCAATGCACGATTGTCTATAGGCGGGATTGTATCGGCTATACCATGGTTACCAATTGAAATAAACGTGCCAGACACAATATCCTGGGTGTATAATGGTATAGCTAGTGGCATTGGTAGTATAATTTCTATAATTGGAAGACCTTTTCAGGGAAAACAAGGAGTAGTACAAGATGAAGGGCTAAAGTCAACGTTAAAACAAATTCAGATGAAGCAAATGTTACGACCGATAGTTATGATGCCAATTGATGGACCTGTTTTACCAATACAAGTGTAAAGTCATTGGGAAAATAAATTTCTAATTGGTACTTGTGTGTTTAATTGTTTCTGACCATAATTGGCTAGTGGATTTTATGGATCTGATAGTAAACAGTTATATTAGATTTCCTCATTACAGTGTGTCTATTAGAATACATTTAAAATCAGTGTATAATTGAATACAATCGCAGTAAGCTTTTTACAGATTTTACAACTATTACATCTGTATGAATCATTTGATAAAGGAACAGGAAAATATCATATCCATGAAGGTAATAAAACAATAGAATTAGTTGCAAATTATTTATTCAAATTAAAAATATATTGTTACAAACTGTCGGAACTATGGTAACTCTGAAAATACTTTTTTATAAATAAAATAAGACCGGTTCAAGAGTTTAACTTAAAGTTATGGCACGAAGAACATTTTGAAACCCACGAAAATAAAACTTGTATTACATTCGAAATACATGTTAGGTCGCTGTATGATTATGTGGGCAAGTTTTCTGTTATACTTTCAAACTCAAATCTTATTTTTCCAATCCAATTCCAACAATTATTTCAACCTGTCATAGGTACCTGCTAAGTAAAATCATCACGAACGTTTTGATAATTGGCTTCCTGTACATTTTAATTCCTGTATTATTTACTTAGGATTGGTCATAGCGAGGTCCTTACGAATATATAATAGCTAATTTAACCTACATCACTTAAATGGCAACGGCGTTAATTCTAACTCCGTTTAACATAACGATTAGAAAACCATTTACAACCTAAATAGAGACTTCAATGAAGCCTTCCATACTTGTATATCCTGTCATTAAACAATTACATTTTACGCAACAAACTAAACGGGTTCTATCAAATCTAAGTGTTTAGAGATATCTATGTAAATATTTAAAAAGATTTTTAATTTCAAATGTTTCTAAAATATTTGTTTTATAATAATAAAAGGCCCTTCAGTGGACCCGCGGTAATCCGACAACCATTTAGCAGGGTAGTTTCGGACTATACAGTACTGCTAAGACCACTGTAGTCCAAATTTTTTTTACCAAGGAGTACCTTGTAATTTCACAAATTAGCAATCCAAAGAAAAGATTGTATGTATATGTATGTATGTATAGAGTATAGACCAGTGACTATGTCGATGTAATAAGCCATATCAGATTACAGGAGGTGACGGTATAACATTAGCCGGATTACCGCGAGTACACTGTATTTATATTATTTCAAGTACATGTCTGTTTAATTGTTTATTGACCGCGGTTGGACTTGGCGTCGTACTCGGCCGGGATGGCGCCGGGCCCTTGCAGCTCTTTCTTGGGCACGATGATGGACACCGGGTAGTTGAAGCTGTAGAAGAAGCCGTGAGGGGGACCCTACGGGGGGGGGGATATGGTGATTAGCATAAATCACAATGGACAAATTGGCTTAATGCAGACATCAAAACTACACGTACATCTTCATCGTTATCATCATCATTACAACTGTTCCAATGTTGGGCTCTGGGTTCTCTCCTCTCACAGTGTGAGGAGTACAGTGCACCACGCTGGCCTAGTGCGGATTGGTAGACTTCACACACCTTAGAGAACTTTATGGAGAACTCCCAGGTGTGCAGGTTTCCTCAGAAAGTTTTCCTTCACCTTAGCAAGTGATAATTAGTATCTAATACGCACATAACTTTTCGGATTATAGGTGCTTGCCGGGGGGTTTGAACCCAGGATCTCCCTTTTGGGAGACCAACGTTCGAACCACCAAGCTATCATAAAGTATCACGCTTAGAGTAGGGTAAGTTTGCTGAAATCTGCGCTTAATACTATACTATTTATAGCTTAGGACGAATTCTTAAGCAGAATCGAAGAACAAACACTTACAGTAGGTTCAGGCTCTTCAGTTGGCTCAGGGGTGCGGTAGGCCTGCGGTGCGGACTGCACCTGCGGCGAGGGCTGGACCTGGGCCAGCGCGGAGAGGTAGGCCTTGCCCTCACGAGACTGCTCGGGGGGAGGGACCGCCACGCTCTGCTGGGCTGAGGCTGCGGGCTGGTAGTAGTCGCTTGTTGGGTAGTATTGACCCCTGAAAGAAAATTTTATTTATTTAGACAGTCTGAATTGTAAGGGTTATCCGATTATCCAGTCCAAGCCATATAACCCTATCACTATTTGTTATGAGATCTCCAAGTCATTCTGTTTGGATGGTTCTGTGTAAGAACAAATATTTGAGTCCCATAAAATTCAAAGACAGTAGGCTAGCTGGACTATTAATTGAGCTACAGAGTTACTAGACATGGACACAGACCTTTCTAGACACGATTAAATAAAAGAGCTCAAGAATGGGATGATATCATTTCTTTGGTCTTGGTGATTGCTGGTTGTAGACATTGTTCCGATTCAATGGCTGGTGGTATACACAGACGTCAGATGCGTCTGATTAACCAGCAGAGCGCAACACTTGAAGCACCCAAAAGCCAACATACCCCTTACACCAACAAAGCAAGAGCAACAACATCCAGAAACTAAATGTTAGGGGTATACCCTAACACGACCAAGTCAGTTGTAGTCTACGTACTGAGGACCAGGCTGGAGGTTGGCGGCGGCGGCGGCCTCCTTCCAGGCCTTCTCGTGCGCGAGGCGCGCCAACCGCACGTCCTCCGCCTCCTGCACCGGCTGCAGCACCACCTTCGGGATGTTGTCCTCCTGGTGGAAACCCTGGCTATCAGCCCAATAGCGAACCTGCAAGAAAAAATCTCAAAGTCACGTTTGCATCTCACAAGGCATTTCGGTTTAGTGTGGTGGGAAAGTATGGAAAAACAGTGGTATGGATAATACAGTAGATGTTATCCTCAAATCTCTGTATTGATATGTTATAGGACTTATAGTCAAATGCTGTCAATGAAGGAGTGCCTTAAGGGTTTTGTAAGTAAATACACCTGTACACCAGAATCCAGCCACTCTGCAGGTTGTTTGACCTTATTTTTTTTTATTTAGGCTATGAATACCCGTATAGAGTAACTCGATTCTGGTATCCGGAAGTAAATTATGTGTCAAATACTGTAAGTTGTATGACAAACCTTGATCAGATCATTGCCAGTGCCGGCCTTGAAGACGTAGGAGCCGGTGACGTCACCAGACCTCACTCTGTTCTCCTGTTTGGCTGACTCCGGGGTCTCGTAGCCGTACACATAGGCTCCTAGACCATCCTGGCCGTGGTACTGGTTCGCGTCATATACCTGAAGTAACCCAATATTGATATTATTAGGTAATGACGCTGCAAACTAAACTTTACAGTAGGTTTCCCTGTGACGTAGGTGTCATGGACAACCTAAATAGACGAAAGGGGTCGTTGAAGTATTATGTAACGCAATTTGGGAGAGGGGGTTTTGTAAAATGTTATGGTGCGTTACATAAGGCGGGAGGTCGAACTACACGTTATGTAACATTGTTCTTTTATTACTAAAAAAAATCTTCAAAAATTTTCCAAAAATCTTTGCGTTACGTAATACTTGAACTCTCCCAAAGACACACGCCTAGACCGAGAACAGAAATTTAATTTAATTATTTACGTTCAATAATTCAGATGGACTTTCAATATGATATTACTATAGATAGGTGTGGAATTAGTTGGAAGAACCTAGCAAAACTAGTAAATTAGCATGTGAAACAAAGTTTGTCAATATTTGTTGCATAAAACGTTTTAGAAAACAAGAATCACTTTTGGGAATTGATAAATTGATACTAATAAGGATGTTTCATTTAATTGAATTGTTGTATACCCGAATATCTACATTTAAGTTAACTTGTTTTCTGTTTAATAAACCTACATAGTACCTACATAGACGAGAAAAAATTGAGAATGATTTATTACAGGCATATTAATTTTATGACTACCTTTTAAGTCTTTACCTTGAATAAAAATCACAAAGACTTCAACGGGTTGTACAACATTTAAAGCAAATAATCAAAAACAGAAAACCAAAAATTTATTACTCGTATTAAATAATTTATTACCGTATCCATAAAATAGAATTGATTAAATCTTCACAGTATTTTAGACAAAAGAAAAGTCATCTACCGCAACTAATAAGCATATTTATAAGTTGTACGTTATTAGCGGGAAAATAAAAAAAAAACAATAAGTTGTAACAGGTGTACAATAAAATTATTCAGAAAACTTGAAAAACCAGTCGGAATAAAGACTTGAGTACCCACCACATATTGTAGAAACGAATAATTTTATTATTAACACCTATTTACAAACTTGTAGCTATAACTTTGAAATGGCGTACCTATTGTAATCGATGTCGTTTTTTGTAATAATTTATAAAATTTTGTATTAATAATTTTAATAATAAATAATAATGTAGAAAAAATCTAGGTACCCAACAGGGATATCTCCGATGTTTTTTGTTTATAATTGCTCCAAGGACACATTTTATAAAAACTATTAGATTTTTTTTAGTTTATTTGCACAAAATCGAGATTACCGCGCAACTTCTTTCTAGTTTTAAAAGTATTGCTTTTGGTTTATTTTTGTATTTAAATTAAATGCATCGTTGATTTATGAAAAGGTCGCATATTTACATAATTAAGTGTAAACATTCTGTTCTTTTTGTAATAACCTATGAGACATCATAAGACTATGATTATTGATCTTATTATTGATCTTACAGATTGATTTTCTGAATTAACCTCCAGAAAACTTGCTACATTTTGATGCAGGTTTAAAACAAATGCGACTCGACTTTTCTGCTTACGATACCTTTTTAAAAGTAGTTTCATTGTTTATATATTTTACGGAATAGCCTCTGGAGAACCAAATTTTTATTAATTGGGTTGACGTCTAATCCCATTTAATGCGTGTCAAAGGAACTTCTAGAATCAAAATATTACCTCTTCTACGTAGTCGTCGGTGTTTTCAATTTCATGTCCGTTTTTCCAGTAGTGACCAAGAGTGGGACCGGCTTCAGCTGAACGAAACCTAGGGTCGTTGTACTTCACCTGTAATACAAGGACGTCAAAAAATTAAAAAAAAATTTTCAATTTTGGGAGTCTATTAACAGCCTAGAAAGCAGTATATTGACAAAAAAATTACTGATTTTATTGAGTCGTAGTGATTCCAAATACGTATTTTTCATGACGCGTTTTAGTCCTTACTTTGCTCTCAACTACGTCGTAGATTGTTCGCAGAATTATTTCTCAAATGTTAACATATTATTAAACGTCATCAATAAGCGACAACAACAAAAAAATCACAATTTAATGTGACCATTTACATAAAGTTGATTAAACTTCCTTAAATATGACTTCAAAATGTAAGTCACAGTACTTACCAAAGGCAATACTGCAGTACGTGAAGACAGTTGTGGCTCTGTGAAGGGGGGGCTGTTCAAATATTTCTGTGCTTCTTCAGGGGTTAGAATTGGCTCGAACACATTTATGGCTGGATGCGGCAGAGCTGACGACAGCGCCAACTGTAACAAAAACATGTCATTATTATCAATTTGTCATTATCATCAACTGAAATTATAATCAGACGGTAGACACGTCATGGTACAAAGGTCGTAAGTATTGTTAGAAGAATAAAAATAAATATTTATTTTTAAGTGCTGTGCATGTTACGCTACTCGTCGTAAAATTAAGAATTTGTGACGCGTTTAAGTGCGTTGTTTTTGTTTTATCAGTGCTATAAAATAAAAAATGTGACAATTTTAAACGACACACAACGACCACTTTTTTTACAAAATATTAGAAAATATGTCGAGCATAAAATATTAAATGCTCTTTAAAGATTCTCAAATCGTTGGTTCAAATTAAGGCGAAGATCAAATGGTCACTCATGAACCGGATTCTACTGAACCGAGTTATTTGACGAGATGTCGTCATTCTATTAATATTAATGCTCATCACACGTTCCTTATGTTTGTACTATAATAGTAATAATTTAATAGTGTTTGCGAACGACTAGACATTCAACATTATTAAGATTCTACGATATGATTAGAAACAAGATCGTGTAGGTTGTTCTGTCTTTATTATAAAGACAAGACTCTTATCTAAGCTTTCCTATAACCATTGACCTCATTAATAATAGTAGGTTATTTCATCATGCGTCGTCATTACTTGAAACATCCTTCGAAGTCTCTTACTAAATCCTACGAGTATTTAAGCATAGCTAAAAATTACATACAAACATACATAAACGTACGTAGGTAACATACATATTTTATGGTCCATCATCATTAAAATAGTATCTTGATGGAATTCAGGTTATATGCTCTAAGGGTCTGTTTCACAATCTATAAGTGAATTATTTATAAAGTAAGCTACTCAGAGAGTAAATCCTTCCGTTAACTCTCTATACGTTTCACAATCATCCGTTAATTAAAGTGAAATTGTGAAACGCAATTTACTGGTTTACCGTGCAAATAAGTTCAAAGTAGCTTACCTAGAACTTTACTCAACGATTGTCAAACAGGCACTTAGTAGGTAAAGTAAAGTATTTTACCAGCCCTGTATATCGATTGAAAGGACGTCAATATCTGCATTTATTACATAACGTTAAGTTATTATATTTAAGTTTTTTTACATTATGTCTCACTTCAACCCTTATCACTTCATCACTCTCATCATCATTATCATCATTATTACCCAACGGTTCATTACATTAATATATGGTTGTTCTTTCCCAATTCATAACTGCTTACAGATATCTTGGTTATTTCCATTAATAAGTAAAAAGATACGTTTTTTTATTTTAATTAACCATGAATAGATGTCTGAAGCCACAAACAAATCAATCTGTTATTACATCACGTTTTAAATCCACAATGGCTGTCACATCTATCAAGAGTGACTCACACATCGATTGAGTTATTATTTGTAGATACAATTGATTACCGTAGAGACGCTATCTCTACATGATCACAAACGCGCTTCAATAAGAACTTACTCAATATGTACTTAATTTGAATTGTTATTTAAATTAAAACGGTCTATACATATTATTATGTAATATACATTAAATTTTGTGTCATTCATGTTACTTTAAATTTTTGACGTTGAAATAAATGATTTGAATTTGAATAAAAAGTATATTTAGTTGTGGATAAAGAAATATAAATCTGCATCAATAATCTTGATTGCTTCAGATTGTTTTTGGGGTTTCGTGGTGGAATAAAAAAATTATACATAATACATAGCCTATTATCACTCTAACATTAGAGACGAATTCAATGACTTTACATGCTGAAATCCCTCAAGACGTTGAGGCTTTAGAGCATGCCAATGGAATTGACATACATAATTACATACCTACATACTGTTAGAGACATAATCTATCAGATATTCATTATCTGTATAAGTCACATATGTCAAAATTTTATATCAGTCATATGTCATTTATTACCGCTTCCGTTCATGACTTTGTAAAAATGGGCAGGCAAAAATGTAAATCGGTGGAAAACAATAAAAGGCTGAATCCAATAACATCTTTAATTTAAAAACAATTAACGAAGAGTCTATCCCAAAATAAGTAAGTACTCTAACACATACAATTGCTCAAAAATATTACCCTCTTAGCATAGTCGGGTAGCAACGCTAAATAGGCAAAGGTTTACTACGAGCGTAGCTATGAACCCTGTTAATTTAACACTAATAGGATGTTTGTCTGTAAATACCAATATAATGCTATCACGATTTACTGACAACGCCTTGATTGATGATGATAGACGGACAAGTTATAGGTATTCCTTTATTATATTTATCTATGGTTAATATACCATGCTTCATTCTGTAATGAAGTTTAGGCAAGTATTAAAAAAATGGGAAAATCCAATGATACAAAGTTTTTAATTTAATTTAACGTATTGATCCAAATTTTTTTTTTAGGATCGAATGAAGTAATGTGATATATCCTGTACGCTTTAACTTGTTTGAAACCGGAAAACTGGCCTGTATTTGACCGTTAAAATACCGGATTCTTTTTTTAACCTCTTGTAATCGATCTGGTGGCGCTAACTCAACCGCTATAAAGAAACACGCAATAATTTATAAGGAACATTTTTTATTTTATTTTCTGTGGCCATCCATATATCAAACAAAACTAAAATATACGAATCCAGAACTTATTCTTTCCCATAAATAAACATTTATTCTTGTCAAAGAATGTCGTTTTGTTAGAAGTTTTGAACGTAATTAAAATATGCGATGTTCGTTCAGACATCAATTTATTAATATCGAGTTTCACGGGATTACTATGCTTTTTTATTTGACTTGACTTTATTGATGTAAGAAAACGTAACTGCTAGGTATAAGTAATAAAAAAATGTTTGTATTTTTTAAATTACAGTGATTCATTACTTCAATGTGAAACCACAAGATATGATAGAGTAAATTAACGTAGTTTTACGAGTAAATATCACTGAAACTGTAAATTGATCTGTATTTGTAAATACAGAGAAGACCCGAGGTTTTCTTGTTTCTCAAAGTTATTTAACGTCTGAGAATGACTAAAAGGAAATATCAATATACAAAAATAGATGTGTAAGATGTGTTATAGGTACCGGCAGTGTGTTTAGTGCAGAAACAGAGTTGTTGCTACAAGCGCAAGGACGTCTCCTCATCGTTAACTCGCACAATGGTCAGCGCTAAGTAGGCGCGACGTGTCAAACCTCGTTTGAATGAAGGTGACAATTCCGCTATCCGTCTGTGTACACTATAAATAGAGCTGTGTTTGTGTGTCTTTATTATCAAAATGGATTTGACTCGTACATGATTTTCCTTGAAATTTATTTTTAATTTGTTAAGAGCTACGACGCAGTCTCGCCTCAATATCAAGGTTTGGTTTCAACGGGGCGTAGTATATGTTTATCATATTGTTTTTTTTGGTATATAAAAAGATCCTCGAAAATGTATAGACTTAGTACTGACCTAGAGTTATGTTAATCTAGATAAACAGCTTAAAAAGTTTCTTAACAATATACTCGTAACTGTTAAGTAGTTGGGATCTAGGACAAGATAAATAAAAAAAATCATTACGGTATTCACATACAAAAAAAACTATCAAATTGTATTTGTTTATTAGATAGGTACCTACTTAATATACGCGATTACATTTTCTACGGATTAACAATTGAAAAAAATAGGAAAACATAACACACAATATAAGTACTAGGACAATGAAACGACCCAATGTCTTGCACATCATTCCAGACGTAACATACTTTTATTCAAGAGACAGTAACTAAGTCAGTATAGTGAAGTAATGTCTTATGTTAGGTTAGTTAAGATCAACATGTATTACAATGACCGATTCGCAACGCAGATCTATGATTTACATAATGACATACGCGCCGTCCGCCGACCGGCGACCCTGCGCTGTTCTCAATATTTTCCTATTTACATGTCACAGTAATAAGCGTACCGGTTTACTGTCAAAGATATAATGAACACAAACATACATAGGTGTATTTATTGTATTTAAATTTTTTATACGCAGTTATATCAGGTACGTATTAAAACATATTAAAGGGTCTACTCTGTGACCGAAAGGCAACAGCTGATGCCCGAAGGAAAAAGAAAATTTATAGCTGTAGGTTTGAGCAAAAATAACTTTTTTCAAGTAACAGACTGTAATAATGGACGTACGAGTGGATTCCACATGTGGACTTAGAAATTTGATTGATTTACAAATGAGTTAGTTGTAAAAAGTATCGTTCTTGCCCCCCATGCTACCTATACCTCATTTTTTTCGTCGTGATATAAAAGGTAAACAATCTTACACTGTCTTTTTATTGTAATTATCGATTTAAAATAAGACAGACACATATTAAAAAAAACTAAAGAATAAACAATAATTTAATGTTAAAATAAATTTCTGTATACTTCTAAATATTTTTTTAAATTAATAAAATAAATAAAAGTTGTGCTAAGATTGTTTACGTTTTATGTCACGACGAAAAAAACGGGGTATACGTATTTTAATAGATTGATCTAGAGCTAGAGGTTCGAGTCTAGCTATTGTAATGACAATGATAAACGTGATCTATATCTACTAATGATTTGTGAACTAGTGAATAGATTTTTGTGTATCCTGTTTCCAATTCGTAATTACTCATCAATATTAATATAACAGAATCATCTATGACTCATTTATTTACTAGGAAAATCAAGGTTTTGGCGATTTTAAAGAAAATTAATTACAGGGTTTTTATTTGTTAAAAAACCATTGGGTCAGCGACGTAGCGGTTTCATTGTGAATTATTACGAACCGATGAATGTGTATTGTAATTCGATTCGTTTTCCATAAAGGTCTTGCATAATTTGGAGGATAATAAGAACCTACCTGCGTACATAAATTTAAGACACTTTTTTACTTATTGTTGAAAAGATGTAACCGCAAACCGTTTTCTTGACTTAAATTAATTATTTATACGTAATAATGACTTAAAATAGAATATTTATAGAATCTAGTATTTAGTCCTCAATGATTCCTTTTCTATCTTTAGAAGGCAATGAAAAGTATTTTTGTTGCATAATACTACTAACTTTTAAACTGTACCCAATTAAAATTCTAAAAAATTAATAAAGCTAAAATATAAACATACCTACCTACTATGTATGTTAGTCTTAGAGTATCTTATAGACATTTTTTGCGATTGTATCTGGAAATCCCCAAGATTTTGTTCATTAGATTCTAATTTTAGACGACAAGTATCATCCAACGGTCAAATTACATATCATGCCTCTATCAAACCACAAAATTATGATTATTGTAATGGTATATTTAAATGTATTTAACGTTGTGAAGCCAATTATGACTTTAAAATATACTTAGTGATACTTATGAGTCGTAAGTCTCATTTTGCGCTCACTGTTCTCATAAATACGATATTAATTGCGTCTACTAATACTAATATGAATATAACAAGACTGAAAATAGATACATAACAGTTTAATATAAAAAAAACAACCATAGTTTGTGCATATTTTTTTTGTATAATAAGAATGTCTTTATCTTGATAGAGACACCACCACCTAGATATTGTCAATAATATTAAATCAATCATCAAGAAAAAAAAAACAAAGGTGAGAAACAAAAAGCGATCGTATGAATAAAAAGCGATATTTCCAGACAAATCGAGTGTAAAAGAAAGAAATCTTTACTTTACCTACCTGTGATAAAATGGGTGCTTAAATGAACTTGGACCCTAATGGAACCTAATTCTCTTATCAATTTAGGGTTAGAACAATAAACTTCAAGTTATCTTTTACCCATAACAGTAATATACTAATGGAAATTTTATCTTATTAATAGCATTTCTATATAGATAGGTTCCCTTTTAAGTTGAGATTAATGGATTATTAAAAAAATAATCAGAAAACTGTTCTAATTTGTTATTAAAATTAACTGACAGTTAAAGAAATAGTTCTGGAAACCTTTATTAATAAATTTTTTTTTTTTTTAATCTATTACAATTCATTCGATTTCTCTAAGAACACTGAGAAAATAATTCAATCTACCTAAATTTTTTAGTTACGATAAGATTAGAATTACTGATTGCAGTATTTTAAGCACCAAAAATAGGTACGTAATCGATAAAAAGCTAAGAAAAACGACGTAAACTCATTAACTATTCAAAGTCTTGAGTGAGCACGTAACTATGTATTTGCTAATACAAGCGCACATTCCGTAACTGACCATGCCTCTGAGAATTCGCTGACTGACTTTGACTCTGACCACAGATAGTCATTTGACATTTAACTGCCCGCATTTGATTTTCAACTAAAACTTACAATACTGACGTAAAGCATTACTCAGTTAAAACAGGAATGGTAAGTAGTTGTTGTAGTTATTCAATGACTTCTTGACCTTACGATGACCAATAGTTAATAGGATGAAGTTATTAATTAGTTATTTATTTGCAACGAATGTATTAAAATATTTAATAGACTTCCGGTAATATGTGGAGAATTATAGGTGCAACAAAACTGCTTCGGCAGGGGCATGAAGCCGGTAAGGGAAATATGGAAAAGGTGCAATATGACTAAGGTGCAATATGGCCAATGTGCAATATGACTAAGGTGCAAAGAAAATTGCAATATCAGACGGTTCTTGGATATCTCATTAGACACTTTTATATGTTCTTCTGCAAATAAAACTTATCTATAAGGAAAATTCCGTAAAAATCTTCATCCTAGACAGTAAACATTTTAAAGGCATTTCCTTTCCATCTGACCATGACATTTGTAAGAGCACAGACATTCCGTAGAAATCATGAGTAAAATAGAAATATCCTTAATTGGCAGACATTATAAAGAAAGATTTACGGTAATTAATTATTTAATATAGCTTAGATTTATTTTAAATTAGCGATCAACTAAGGTAATTGCCTCTATCACGAATGATTTAATATCATCATCGAAATTCTTAACTCAAAATGAATCCGATGTCTTTCTAAATTGCTTTAAGATGTTTTATAACAAACTAGACGATGCCCGCGGCTCCGCCCGCGGAAAAGTCGATAAACAAAATATTGATTTTATCCCAAGGGAACCTATAATCGGGATAAAATGTATCCTATGTCCTATTCCTGGATGCAACCTATCTGTGTACCAAGTTTCAGCTTAATCCGTTCAGCGGTTAGACCGTGAAGGAGGGACAAACATCCAAACATCCAAACATCCAAACATCCAAATATCCAAACATCCAAACATCCAAACATCATTACAAACTTTCACATTTATAATATTAGTAGGATTACATAAATCAATTGATAATTTGATACACTGAGATTATTTATAACAAAAACGGATAATATAGAAACATTCTCTTGACGTATATCTGGGTCCATCCGGTTTAGAAGTTTTTATTGATATCACATACATAATAATAATATAAGATGTCGAAACTACTGATTAACCTATAGAAATAAAGCCTTTAATACACTTAATTAGACATTTGCTATTATCCTAATAATATTGTTTTCTTAATTATTAATTCACTAACTTTTTTTAAACACGTACTAATCTGTGAATACATTGTAGGTATTGTGATGATATTAGAATATTAACAGCTTTATAACGTAATATTAGTTGTTTACATCGTCATTACATTGTAATTTAATAAGAAGCCGGAACTGTCTTGATTACCTAATTTAGTTATTGAGTAAACTTTATGTTTTTTGCTTTGTTGAATATTTTACGAGCTCTTTTTACGAGATAATGGACTACTTTTTACGAATGTAATCAAAACTCGGGTTCATTTGCTCATAGTTTTTGTTAATTTTTGTTTTTTCGTATATTTTCTATTATTGAAATTGGAGAAATACAAAACCTCATATGCGACAAAAAAATTATTTCTGTCTTGAAGCAGTGACAAACAAACACACTCCGTTAGTTCTCAGTTTAGATTTTTCTTAATTTTTCGTCACTTAAGTTCATTTTCATCAAGTTTTCAACATTTCAATGTTAATAAAAAACACACCTAAAACCGACGTCAAAAGAAAAAAATCTTTATTCCGGTACTTATAATAACAGGTGTCTGAGTTGTAATTAGTTTTTGCGAAGTATATTGTAATTCGTAGTCTACGAGACTGCGTAGTTTCTATTAAGTTATAGGTAGATATTCATTTAATTATAATACAACTGGTAATTACAGTCGGCATCATGAAGCTCACGAAGTTATTTTTTGTTTACTTGAACTCTATCCTCCATAAGTAGCTATCATGACGAGAAATCCATCATTCACTATTGTTGACTAATTCTTTTGTAGAATTTAATTGCTGTTTTTAAAGTGGGTATTATTAAGTATTTTCCGATAGGTTAGTACAATAGATTGGTGTTTTCGTACGTTATACTATACAATATATTTTATGACGTGTTTAATCTTAATTTGTAACATAGTATTACTTAATCACCTGCAGATTGTGATTGAAGTTACAGTTTCTGTTATACGAGTACGCGTTTATTTAAAACTCTGATTCGTTTTAAGTCTTTAAGAGAGACGTAAGAATAAATGACTAAAGACTAGTAGTTCCATTAAGAAATAGAGTAATAGGTACTGTCACACAACAAAGTAGGTATATTATTACGTAAAAATAATTATGTCATGAGAAGATCCAATGATAAAAGGCTTTCCTAAACAGTAGTTGTAGCAAATCATTGCTTCTATTGTTGAGAGAGCTACTGTCACAATATTGATATATCATCTCTTGTTTTTTAAAGTTTTTATGTTTGTATTGTCTACTTGTATTTATAGAATGTCTGTTATATTAACCGTAGTAACTCGAAGTACGAGAGAAAATTATAATGCGGTTGTAGATTTAGTAAATTTATGCTGAATATCTACCTATGTAGTGACTTAATTTTTTTCTTTTTATACAGCGTAATCTATATTTTACTAAGCACTAACAAAATTATTAATAAAAATCTCTAAATATCTGGTTTGAATTTACGCTCCAAGTAACTAATTCTAGGTTTAAAAAAGCAAAGAGCGAGTTGGAATTTACTCTCTGATTGAATTTTATCTTTATTTTATACTATTAATAAGGAGTAAATTCTTATTGGTATATTATGTATATACCTCATAGCTAGTTAGGTACAAATTGCAATGTCTGTATTTATTAACGTATGTAAGTACTGCACAAAAAGCCGTCCGTCAGTAAATACAAAAACTTACAATATTTAAAAAGACAACTGTGGACAAAACAAATACATACTTATTCAGTTAACCAAATAAAAGAACTTAAAGTTAAAGGGATGTTTTTTAAACAGGTCGTTATGTTAACGATCGCCCATTCCATGTGTTGAGAAGCCGAATACGTTAATTTCAATGCATACTTTATTAGCTCTTTCTTTGAAAATTGGTTATAACGAGCACGCACCAGTCTTCGTAAGTTCGAGGAAAAGGGTCGTAAGTTTGTACAACTAAATACATAACACTGTTCTTTGTAAAACATGTACACTGGTTTCACGTAATGACTATATTTAACCACATTTACATTAGATTCGCAGTATTTTTGGGCGTTATTAATAATGGTCAAATAAACAAATAATATCTTATATACTTGCACTGAGTTATGATTATGTTTGTTTTTCTAAACTTTTTATATGTATTTATCGTCAACGATTCTAAATCTCTTTCAGATTCGTAGCATTTTCGTGGGTGAATAGCTACTACCAGAAAAATACATGTATTTACGTTTGCTTGGCAATTTATGTTTTTTACGCTGTAGTTACTGCTTTAACTTAGATTTTAGTTAAAAACTTATCGAAGTGATACACTGCTATTGGGAATTTGTTTTTCTTTTAATAGAACTAAATATTGATTTACTCAGTAAATATTTGACTTAAAAAAAAAAATTTTAGCAATATAGGTCAGTGAATAAATGTTGAGAAACACTAACCTGCATGGTATAATGTATTATGACACTATTTCTATAATTTAAGAAGAAATAAAACTTCAATTATTTGTGTCAGATGTCCGTAAGGAGACGTTTTTAACTATTTACAATATGAAACTTTTAACATAAAAATTACTGTGAATTATTTTCAGCAGAGCAGAAAATTTTTCTACATTTTAACAGGCTAGAATTTTTTTAGGTAAGTGTTTTATTTGTAAATAACTGTTTCGTTTAGTAACGTTATTATAAGCGCTTATAAACAAGGAGTAAAGAGCGAAAGGATTCCCGAAGACTCTAGTTCCAAGTGTAAGATCCCGGATTTAATTTCCCGTTGGAGAACATCATCTTTCAACGATTTACCACTCAGCCTCATCATAAATTTATATTATTCCGTGTTAATAGTTTTCAAATAAAAAATATATTAGGTCTCTACAACGACAGTAAAGTCTAACCTTAGAATAGTGTAATTATTCTAAGAGTCTAACCTAAAAATATTTATGTAGTTGTACAGCTCTATTATTAGTAATTAAATAAAGATATAGATGTAATAATTACTGATGAAATAGTAAAACATGTCACCCACCCAACAGTAGCTTGTTACTACGTGTAAATTCTATTGTTCATTTGTCATCTTGTCTCATTAATTAACTTTAGTATGTATTTATCATTACAAAGATTTCTTAGATCTCTATCATAACTTATTTTTATTAATGCTATGATAAATTTTACTTTTAACCGAATAAACCAGTCGCAACGCTCAAAGCGAATTTGCTCTCCGCGTCGCTGCAAGCGTTTGCAGTGAGAATGCTAGCTGCCAATACGTTATTTTGCAACTAAATTACATGTAAATGGATGTATATTTTATAAAGCTTGTATGTAAATGGACTGAGCAAAAATAATAGAAATTCAGTAATTTTTTAATTTGCGTGCATATGTATCACTGGTATAAAGTAAATGATTTTGAAATTAATAATGGTTATTCCATGTTTAATAGTCAAAATAGAATCCAAAATAAAACTTGAATATTGTTTTTACAACATTAACCCTGCTAGAGCCGGTCGGGGTTGTTAATGAAAATGTATTTTATTTAAATTAATTTCTGACATAAAAATAAATTAAAAGAGGCTTTTAAAAACTGGACGAATAAGAATATTAAGATACTAGACTGATTTTGCATTAAACGGATTATTATTATGTAAGATGTAGCTACATATTTTTTACGATAAATTGTTACCTATTTTGAAATTTTTTAAACTCAGTTATGTCACACAAAATAAAAATAAAAAATACGAGAGAATCACTATGTAACATAATATACCTACTGAAAATATTATCAATTATAAATTATCTAACTGATTTGAGTTATAATTAATTACAAAAAAATATTTACAAAAAAACTAACATAAAATTATTATTAATTCAATAACTAAAACTAAATTACCTAGTAACTAGTAAATTGCGTGTTTATGGAAAATGCACATACCGCGAAAAGGAAGGTCCCAATACGCAGCATCGTGTATTTTCTCTTAAACAGTTACTGGAAGAGGCACTGAACTTGGTCACAATACGAAATACAGTCGAATGATGAGCGCGCTCATCTCCTATATACCGTCGCAGCCTCCAATGACGTCATCACCCGCACCCAAAACCTGTTTCGACTCATCTTCGCGACACCTGACCTCAGTTTGGTGTACAATGACAGGTTTTCAAGAACATTCTACGATGTTCTAGTAGCATGCAGCAATGGAATGCAGCTTCGATTTGACGCATTCGGAGTTATTTGTGTTTTCTGTTGTCATACGCATCGCATAGAGTATATATGGATAGAGCAACAGGTGCTAGTTAAATTAATATCTATGTAGAGTACTAATAAATGTACAACGGAAGAAAAAAATAATTTTTGTATTAACAATTATTTTAAATTTTAAACCAAGGCTTAAAATTCTTTATATATGTGTTTGATATATTGTTGATATTACATATAAGCAGACAAAAAAGCGGCAAAAAACTTGTGGCAAGAGAGAGTTATTCTAAATACACTCATAAGGATTCAATTCAATTTATTTACCTCTTAAAGTTACCTACAGCTGCTCTTAAAACATTACGCAAGTTTTATCCTATCAGTCTATGCATACATTAATCTACTTGCAAATTTATTTTACCTTCAGATTGAAAGAATATTTGACATTTAATTAATTATCAACGTTTTGTCAAATATACGCTGATTCATATAACAACTTGGTCGATTTCTGTAGAAACATAAATTTGCTTGAATTAACAACGATTCGAGTATAAGCATTTTTGTTTGATTTAATTTGTCAACGTAGACTATAGGGTATTGAAAAATATGGGGTTTTTAAAATTCAGTATTGGAGAAGCGTGAATCTGTAGAAATAGTTTATGATATTAGATGTTCATTGTGATTATTCTAGGCTCATTCATTCATTAGGTAGCATGATTTGCGTTTTAGGTTTGTTTAAAATCAGTTATTAACTGATCTCTTTTTCCTGAAAAGTACAAAGGAACAGATGAGATGTGTGGTAGTACGTGATCACTGCTACCCATAACCGTGAGTAGCAACCAAAAATAATCAATGAGTACGTTACTAGCCAAAAATTGAGTAGAAGACCCACATTTTTACCCTCTGATCCTCTAACTACTACTGAGACACGTTATAAAACATTTTATGGTAGGTTTTAGTTAGTTAGCAAATGGATATAATTACACAAGTTCAACTCGGTTATTAACTTGCGTAGCATTAAGTACCTACTCAAACTCATAAAATTAAAGTATTTAAGTACAATATTTTTTATCCACAAAGTAAAAATTTACACCTAGTTTTATTCACTCTCAATTCCATTTAGTGATGACTTGCAAATCTTTAGTCAGAATTTCCTGCCTAAAAATGTGAAAAGGAAAATTCCCCTGAATTAAAGCGAGGTGTAGGATAAAACTATAAAAAAAAATTTGCTACTACGTTTACTCATTAAATTACGCAGTATATAAACAGGAGCCTGAGTCAACCGATCGGTCCTTTAAGCACCTACATTTAACACATATTACAATCAAGATGCCATCTTATTTACCAATAATTTTATTTTTAAACTCACGTTTTTCTCCGGATCTTATGAATCACGATTAGATTAATTTTTGCGCAGTATATCTCTGACGTGACACATAACAACTACTTAAATATTTTTGCTTTATTAAAGAAAAAATTGTCATTTATATTCCTAAATTAAATAAATACATAATGAATTAAAAATTATAAAAAAATAAGTGAAGTAATTGATACAAGACACGACAGGGTTAATTTTCATCGATCGCAAAATAAAGGAAAAAAGTTAGAGCAAAAGCTGTTTATATAATGCATTATGCATACCTATTTTTGAAAACTGTCAGAATTTTCCTTTGAACCTGAATACTCTGAAGTGTAGCTAGCTCTTATATGGGGATGATGAAATCGTATTTGGCTATTGCGATAGGGATTAAGACATTATTAGATTACAAAGATTTTTTTGATTATAATATCCTTGATGTAATGGTCTTATCGAAAGGTATTATGGTTATCTATAATAAGTAGGTACCTACGCTCGTAATAAGTTTTAAAAAATACTTTTATACATAAAGTAATTATTTAGAACCACGGATGATTGATAAAAATATTGACTAAAATTATTTATAGGGGCTTTATTAAAATTTTAATATCCAGGAAGTAATTTATCGGCATTTTTAAGTAATTTATTGTAATTTTTATGAAGGAAGAGATGTTGGTGGTAATTAGTGAAATAAGAGAAAATTTCCTAAAGAAAAACACAAATCGAAGGGCTTCCTAGTAAGTCCTATAAATAACAGGCGGAACTGTCAGGCGTCAACGTGGTCCTCAATTAAGAACAAGTTCTTGAACAATAAAGTATGTCGTGCGATGTTGCTTCGGTACCATCGCAATGATTAAAATATTTTGTACATTGTGTTTTACCCATCACCTCTAGACACTTCAACAAAAACCGTTAAAACCCGTTTAATTAATCAGTGTTTTATTCGCTTAATAAGCATTTTATTTTTATTTATTGAAATTAAAGTTTCACAGCCGTTTTTGGGTTAAAATATCTCCTGATTGGCTCATTGAAGTAGTCAGAAATTACTGTTAATCATCAACTAGTTACCTGTATGTATCTTGTTTTTATTCGATAGGGATTTTACCTGCTAGGCTTCCTTATTAAGTTTGTCATCTTTCCTGTAGGAGGTATGCGTTGAAAACGATTTTTATTTAGGGTTGCAGATTTACATTAAAAATGTATTTAATTGTAGATTTTTTTACTTTGAATCCCGAAGTATAATCAAGGGTTTTATTTTATGGTGTCTGCTGTGATTGTCTCCTAAGTTAAGGTACAAATTTTTAAGCGTTTTTTTTGCTTTGAAGCTGATGCGATCGGGATGGTCCTAACTTTTAATTTATCTATACTTATCACCTTCAGTATTTTTGAAAGTATTTAATTTAATGTTATTGTAATTATTTAATTTATGCATGTAATTCAGCTGTTATTATATTATACTGGGTCCCTGTAGTTGATGAGAACCCTTTAAATTAAGGATGACAGCTGATTACAATAATAACTTTCATTCTACTGTCACGGTGAGTAATATAACTTTGAATCCACAAGGTTATCAGAGCCAACCTACTTACAGCGACGGTTCAATAGGTAATTCATAAGATTAGAATCGGCTCAGGAAATGTTTCATCATGAAATTTACGAATTTGTACAAACATTTTGGAGAATTTCGTATCAAATGCAGCTTACTATAAGGGTTAAAGAATAAATAATGTAGTAAGGGTGATTATAAGTGTTCTAGAAATTTCGACGACATCATAGTTAGGAGTCTACTAGGCGCGCGGCCAGCCGAAATATTTGAGGAATTCGTGGATGCGTGTTTGCAGTTTGCACGGGGTAACATACAACGTCATAATGTTCGTCTGGTTACCGCAGCCGGGCTGACCTAGTGCACATCTAGTCTAAGAATTAGAAAACGATATCAGGATTATACGGCAGAGACTGGCAAAATAGTCGAACTGCAATACGATTGAACTGCAATATTCTCATAATTCTCATTTACCAGTACTTTTACTTAAACACTTCATTTGTATATTGTTCTTGATTTGGTCATAAGTCATGAGACGAACACCTCACAAGACCTTTGGAAGACTTAAAGATAAATATGGTAATCCATTTCATGGCTATGGATTTGTCAAGCAAATATAGATTAAAAGGAATAATGACCGCATTATTATAAATAGACTTTAAAAGCTTTCAGGGTGTATGTCGAAATTAATGACGCTTCGTTAGCTCAGACTAAAACAGTACCTACCTACTGTTGGTGTTCTTTAGATTGGTATCTGTATTGTTAGGCTTCTTTTGAATCTATAGGCATTGCCTGACATTACCTAAGTGTTTTGAAATCATTATATAGCCATTTAAGCAGGTAAGGTAGCATTACTAAGAGATTGTAATCTGGAACAACATTAACTTATACCTACTACCTACGTATCTTGTGTAAAAAGGTATTTATTTATGACGGTAAGTTTAGGACAAAATCAAACTTATAGGTACCTTGAAGTAGGTAGGTATCTTATCTACACCAAATGTGAGTCAACGATACAAATCACGTCGTGATTACAAAATCGTGCAAAAACCGGACATGCCGCCAGAAAAATGGAGGATTCACAATCCACATGCTCAAGAGACGGCGGATTTGAAAATACATGCTAATTTTATTCCATGCCTGAGGTTTTAGTTATTATTCTGATGCGGTGCCGATGAGTATTATCGGCTCGCATCACGAAAAGTTCAAGGTTGGGCTAAAAAAGATCGATCGTGTCGTAATGACTGGGCTGTCGTGGTTGTATTGTATCCCGGCGTGTCGTAGGTACCACTAACTTGTCTAATTAATGTTTGGTATTGTCGGCATAAGCTTTGTCATCTGAATATGCCGTATAGGGCTTTCGCTTTATTAAACCACTATCTTTGGTATATCGATATTGCTATATTTTGATTTTTCTACTTCGATTAATTGTTGTCTTATTTTAGTTGATTTACTGCTTTAGGATGCATTGTAAATTGTAGAACCATCATGGACTACGCTAATGGATCATTTCATTAAGTACGAGCTAAATCTATTGGTTTTAAAAACAGATATTTTCGAGTCAGTGGATTTGACTAAGAATCCAAAGTTTGGTGTCAGGTTTGACATTATGTAGATGTTTCTAGCAGGATGTACTGAATTAACAAGTATGTAATAATATAACGTAATAACAACAATTTGAAAAACAATATTGGAAACAACTTGGCTAAAGCATAAATATTTTTCCATTTGAGAAACGTTGATTTTTTAATCGGTCTTCTCTTCTGTTCTGACGGTTCCCTGATAGTGAATTATTCAGTACGCTAATCAAATTGTTTACGATAAAGGTCTATGCAATGGGTGGCGGGCAATCCGTGCGTGCGACTCACTTCCAGCGTCCCAAAGCCGCGACGGCACGGCCGGAACCTTTGGAGGAGGAGCCCGAGGAGCATCATATAAGCATATCCAATAAAATGGTTTGTCTCTACATACACATTAAATCACCAAATGATTCAACTAAACATGGGCAATTACTCGCACTGCCTATTCGTAGATTACACATGGAAAAAGATAATTATTTTAGGGACATGGAAAAAGGTGAAAGAACAGTCCGGTTACTTAAAAAACTTTTAGATTTTTAAAAACAACAATTATTTTTACCTATTTAGCTGCTACTAACATCACGCGAACGCTTTTTGTTTTGATTGTAAAGGGGTTGATAAAATTCATCTGTTTGCAACTAAGTTATTGTTTGTAATGATGTGTAGATACCTACCCCTATATACACGTTGTTTATTTCAAGATACATATCCCTATTTTTCTATCTAATACTTTCTTACCTATTTAGGTGGAAAGGCTAGTAGAAGACGCAACCATGGGAAGTGCCACGACCACGGGGAATGCCGCGCCACCCAGAGGAGACTACAAGGACAAAATATTCATCGAGAAACTCAAGTGTTTGGACGACAGCCATTCGGAAAGGAGCGGGTTAGAAACACTTATTCTGAATCTCTCTCCAACTCTCTCTGGGCCAGTGCAGCATGGGAGACTCTCTCTCCTGTGGTGTTGAGCATTTCCATAGGCGACGGTGACCACTTTCCATTAGGTGGCCCGTTTGCTTTTTTCGTCAGTCATTATGAGGATAAAATAAACCTTCGTATGTGCGTACACATTACAACCTACATGTCATTGTGATAGGCAATTCTGGGATCCTATATTCAATGGATGTGGGGTTGGAGTAAAATATAATACATAGGTTGTCAACTATTTATCTACATAGTAAAAAAACTTACAACAAATTACTTTAATTTCGAATTAACATTTTATGCTTATGTTTGTTCGTTACTCGTTAAACCCGTCAAGGAGTTCTTTTAAGAGTTCTAGGTACTAAATGTTTACATGTTGTCAATTTTATTATCAATGAACCCGGATAGTTGTAAAAACCGGCATCTAAGTAGGCATTTAGTTCATAAAACGAATACCAAAAGAAGATCCAACAATAATAATATCTAAGAGTACTGTACCTACATCCTACTTACGTAAAGGTTATCGCGATCGTAAACGTTTCTTATTCACGGATAGAAATGATATGAATTGATAGGATTGATGTAATACCTACAATGAGTTTTTGTTCAATATATGTAAGTATATGCAAGTTTTAGAGTAGGGTTTGTAATAAGATTTTTTAATACTTACATAAAAATGCCGCAAACATTAATGTTTTCATTTGATTTGAAAATTTTTAAACCAAAGACAACCGAGACCGACCATGAAAATGGCGCGAATTTTTTTTGATTGTTACTTTTATAAAGTCTTTGCATTCAATCTGAAATTCAAACATCTACATACCTATCTCATAAAAAAAACTTTTATTATATACTTATTAGAAAAATATTCAACAGAGACTGAGCTTAAAAATATTTTTAATCTGTACAAACTACAACCCCTTACTAAAAAATTAAGTATGGGCTTTTGTAATTTTTTCCAGTTTAACAATAGAGGATCTAAACTCCCTTGCCGCTCGGATAGAGCTCCGCACCGCTAACATGGTGAGCGTGGACCCCGTGTGTGCAGAGTGCAAGGAACGCATCATAGAGTGCTACAACACTACCAGCGCGCCCGCCGACACCGTACGATGTTGGGAGGCCATTGGTTTGTGACGTCACTGTGTTGTTTGTTGTTTAGCGTTAAAAGTAGAGGATTCAATGCCGGTGATTGCATATAAATATAAACTTTATGTAATTATGTAATGTACTTTATGGTTGAATTTGTAGTCGATTGAAAGACAACGGAGTTTGTCGCTACCGTAGATGTACACAAGATAACGACCCCTAAATAATGCTTCGTACACATCTTTAAAGTAATGTAATCAACCGTAGGTAAGTAAAGAAGGGATTACATTTGCGCAAGACATATTGCAATCAGGCCTAGTCACAATTATAGAATCTCTCAATTTTCTAGGTACTTTGTGGAGCAATAACTTCATTACCCGTTTATGTAAATTATTGTCCCAACTATATTCATAGGCTCATAGTGGCACGTGTTCATAGACTACGGAGACCACTTTCCATCTGGTGGCCTAATTCTGCTGTCTGCTTCTTTATCAGCCATTCAATCTTTTAAAAAAATATTCGTCTTTAGGCGAGTTTACAAAGTGCGTAGCAGACGCGGGCGCAAAACGGTTGCGCGCGCGCACCGAGCGTGAAGCGCGGGAGCTGGCGCGGCGCACGCGCAACGTCGCGCACGCGCGGGAACACGAGCTAAAGGACCTAACGCCCGGAGGAGGCGATGCCCCCGCCGCATGAGATATTGGCCTTATATTATGAGTGCAAAAAATAACTATCTACTGAATGTTCTTATTGATTTTGTATGACAAATTTTTATGCAAAATCGCTTTTCACCAAACGATTAGTTACAATATTAATAAATTCAATTTTGTATGTCACCAGTACCACGACATTGAATTTATACACGTTATGTGTATAATGAATTCAAGCCCTTGGTTTAGAAACGTTCGGACCTACCAAGCTTTTTTAATATTTTTTATTGTTTTTAAAAAGTATTCAACCAAATTTTTGATAGATTTTTATGTTATTTGTAAAAAGTTTAGCTGTGATTATTTATTAATTTTATTATGCGTGGCGAGTAAATTTTTTAATATTCCTATTTTTTGTTTCAATTTTTTAAGTTCCTACTGAATATTATTAAATTTTAATATTATTGAGATATTTTAATAAAGCCATTACTCATTGTTTTGGCGTAAGGGTGGGATCAACTGAATCATCGAATAGTTTGATACTGGTATTATGTACTGACATTGAATATAACTCATGCTTGTCAATTAAATAGTGAATCAACATTATTTCAATGCACATTCACATTTTATACTGAGATATAACTTTACGCACATTAATTCAATTGATATTTGATTACTTTGGGTTTAAAGTTTTAATTAAGTTTTTTTTGAACAGTGATTTTTTATATGGCATTATCAGATTCTCATTTTACTATGGAAAAAATGGAAGGTAACTTACAAAGACAAAAACGAATTAAGTTAGTTATTATTACTATTTTATTTACGATTTCTGCGCATACAAAATCTAGGACATTGACCTTAGTCTAACATTAAAATTTCAAGTTCCAATTTCATCTTAATCACAATGACATACAGTCCATTTTCCTACAGCTTTACACATCACACACACACATACACACAGTTCCAAGAATTAATTAAACGACACTTTCTTCCTGACGTCATCAGGCGTGGGTTTGTTCTTGATAGGGACGTATTTGAGTAGCGCCGGGTCTTCGCGGGGTGCGGGCGCGGGCGGGGGGGAACGGACCGCTAGTGTCAGCTGAGCTATCTTCCGACGTAGCTCGCGAACCTGGGCCGCACTGGCCAGCTGGGCTGCTCCCTGCGACAATACTTCTGATCGTAGCTTGTCGCACTCCGTTCTGTAAAACAAACATAGGTACTATTACATTTTAATAACAGAAAACCGGCACTGCAGGTAATTCTTTAAGAGGAACCACAGCAAAAGCTAATTGGAACTATTGCTATTTTGTATTATGACATGATAGCATAGGCAACAGTGAGGTTGATAAATTTCTAAAGTAAATATACAGTACTCTCAATATACGTATACACAGTACTTTTATGCTCTGTACTAGAATGTAATTATTGTAAAATTATCTACTTCTTTCTTGCTTTCAATCAGTTAAATCTGCAACATAGCTCCAAACTAGGATCATAGATACATAATAATCCCACAGTATGTAAAACGATGATGTGGTCTACAGTAAAGCATATCAACGCTATAAGTTGGTAGTGGACATACTTTAAATGGTCCAGTACGCCGGCCAGCCAACCATGTTCCGCAGTGTCGCTCAGCTTGCCGAACCAACGCGCTAGCTCCCGCCGTTGCCGCTCACACAGCGCTTCCAGTTGACTGATGCGCTCTTCGTAGCTGTCTGGAGAGAGAAACAACTTTGGTTAAGCTCTAGACTAGGTCAGTAGCAAGATTGACTGTGTAGTAGAACAATATTATGCAGTAATTTGTGCCTATGTAGCCAGTGGTCTTTCAATTGTTTATTTGAAACTAAAAATAAAAGGAGGTACAAGCTTTGCTCATATTTGAAGAAATAATGTTACTATTATAAACTTAGAAGTGATATTCCAACAGTCGTGACAGGTGACAATGAAACCAAGTCAGAATAAAAATAATACACCTCCATCCATCAGTAAAAATGTCCGTTTTTTGGAGCCTCTGTATGGGGTAAACATAATTTACATAAACAATAGTACTTGTTTGTTTTGTCATACCCATGAGTTCTCTGTCACAATGTGCTGCATTGCCGGCCTGCAGCTCCCATACTGTCTGCTTCTCATGAAGCAGTGCATCTAATTCTGCTTGTTTGTTTGCCAGGTCCCGCCTTAACTGAAATTAGTGTTATATTAGTATTAGGCCAATAATAATTATGTTTATTAATGGTCATCTAATTTGATAATACTATTAGGTTTTGGTTTCAGGTATAAATAAAATAGTAATACCCTTGAATTTGTCTGTTTCATTTGTATTAAGTTTTTAGCCATCTCTTGACGCTTATCTTCCACTTCAGCAAATATTGAGTTGCCCTTTGCAGCTGAAAAAATTATTTAGTCAATATGATTTGAAATTAAGCATTTAGTATGATAAAAAGAAAAAAAAAAAATTATATTAAATATAGAACAGAATACTTTACCATGAGGTTGTAATTCTTGTGAATTAACCTGGTGCAGCATAGCCCTGGTTTCAGTCAAGTCGGCGAGCGTTGCGGCCTCGCGTTCTGCGGCCGCTCTCAGCTCTTCTTTCCGAATTTCAGCTGCCGCACGCATTTCCCCAATCTCACTAACAAGCTCTTCCACTTTCATTCTCCATGACCCAATCTCCGTACGAGCCTCCTCCAACGCCAACTTCACAACATTCGTATCAGAATGCGCTGAAAGCAACGCGGCACGCACTTCTTCCAATTCCGTAGTATCCCGCTCAGGCGACTTCCGAACGACTGCACGTTCTTCTTTCAAAAATTTTATCTCATCTTGTAACTTTTTAATTTCATTCGCGTGCCGTTCAGCGATTTCTGTGCGTTCTTCCCGGAGCAATGATATTTCTTCTTGCAGCACCAACAACCGAGAACTAAGCTCGTTTCTCCTTTTATTCTCTTCAGCTTGATAAGTTTCTAACTCCACCGTTAAATGACTTTGAACATCGAGGGCAGTTTGGTAACTTCGTCGCGCTTCATGCAATTCCTGTTTCGTAGCTTCATAGCTGCTGGATAACGCCTCAAATTGTTTTTTTAGCAAATAATACCGTTCAGTCAGCTCGCCACCTGTTAGTTCGTCCGCTTCGGTAAAGTTTGTTTTGTTGCTAATAGTTGAGTAATCCATGATAATGAATAATATGTAAACTGACTACTTTACATTTAAATACAAGGCGAGATAAAGTTATTATATTAAGAAGTCAAAAACAGCTTCTACAATTAATATAAAATAAATAGCAGGAATGTATGTAACAGCTCCTCCAAAATTTGAATTTTCAAAACAAACTGATCTTGTAATGTCAAGTTGTCAACTCTGACAGAAGCACTGACTTATAATGTTGCCATGACATGGTTTTTCCACAGATACAAAGGGTCGAATAAAGAAGACTGAAAATAATGATAAGTCTGTGTTTCATAATTTGACATTGACTCTTGATCACTTTGACAACGTTGTCATACTGTCAAAATGACAATTTGATTGTTGATGAAATTATTTTAGGGTGGTGTAAGATAAAATTTGTTAAGAAAATCTAAGTTTTTAACGAAAATACTCCTTTAAAATGTCTTCACCACCTCCCACAAAGCCACCAAGAGGAGTCAAGCAAGGAAAGGAGACGGTAATAAATTTCAATTTTATAATCACAACAAATCCAATGAGAAACCTCAGTGAATGTTATGCATACCTAATTGATATACAAAAAAAATGCATTACACCTTAGAAATCCACTACATTTCTAATAGGTATTAAATCGTCCATCGCTTAAAAATTATCTGTTTGAGGTATTAGCAAATTAAGCAATCACAAATCTAATTCAAATTCTCATTTAATGTGTTCTCAATGTTATTTCAGAGTGGGTTACTAATGTCAGTAATCCGTACTCTGTCAGCGAGTGAGACAAATGAGCAGAGAGAGAAGGAGAGAGCTAAGTTAGAGAAGGAGTACAAGAAGAGTGATGCAAGGCTTGATGAGTTGGTTGCAGCTCACTCCCAGGAGATCACTGATGTTATGCAGGTGTGGTGGCATCAGTAACTGCTGTGCTTGTTTGCCTGCTGTGCTTAATCAATTTACTATATAAAGTAGCTACTGTTTATGTCAAAATACCTTATGTACAATCATTAAGAATGAATATTTTGTTAGAAAATTAATTATAAAGTAAATTTTTTAACTTATCCTATTTAGCACACAGCTTTTCGAAAACCTTGTAACAATCATCACATTATTTTCATGTTATTCACACTTTTTCAGCAATGTTTCAGTAATTTATTTACTTCAATATCACACATGCTTTAAAATAGTCATGAAAATTGCTTTGAAAATGAATATTTTTCTTATAATAAGATAACAATGTAAGTCTGCCAACCTGCTGTTTAATCAGTAACTTTGTCATGAAACCATATCTTGGTTATAGACAAATTATATTGTAAAATGTTTTTGTGAATTGATATTTCAGAAATTTAGTGCTGTACAAGCAGCAATGAGTGCATGGGGGCAGCACTGTGCCGCTGCGGAAGCGCGCCTTGCCGCGTGTCGCGCGCTTTTACGTCTGCGTCGTGCCGACCTGCGTCGACTGTGGGCGGATGCGCGTGCGCATCACCATGCCCTTCGCATGCTCACAGACATGTAAGTTACAATTTAATGGTGAGTGACATGGGCCGTGTAAACATAGTTAAATGGTGTTCTTAGAATCATTACAATATCAGTATTGAAACTAATGATAATAATAGTTATCAATTTTAATGTTAAATTTCAATTTCTGTTCTCTCTCTATTTGTGGGGAAATGATAAGGTTGTCTAACAGCTGTGTTGTTATGGTCAGTGAGCGGGTAGTAGTGTCGGAGCGGGAGGCGCGCGAGTTGACAGCGAGCGGGCGCGTGCTGGCGGCGGCGCATGCGCTGTCTGCCGCGCTGGCCACGGCGCGCACGGAGCTGCCGCACGTGCACGCACTCTCCGCCACCACGCACCATCTTGAGGTATCTGTCACTACTGATTTTTAGCTTACGTGTGTTTGTCATAACATCTAATCAGCTGGACTGATTTTTATGAAAATTGTGTCATGTGTATTAGAGACACTGAGTATGGTTTAGAATCACTTATGGGCCCAGTAGGTGGCGCTGATGTCTACATACTTTGCGGGAAAAGCTAAACTGTTACAAATATTGAAATGTCGTCATAGCAAAACTTGTCCAATGTGATGAGAATTGTATCATAGGCATACTATAATTGACGGTTGGACGTAACTGAAATAGAAAACTAAGGAGTCAGCCAGCCTTTAAGATGTAAAATATGTGGCAAAACATTATTTGTTGAGCTTTGGAAGGGAGATATGGATGGTCAAGTAGCATTCTACTTGTGTCAGGTGAAGAAGTTAGAGTTGGTGGAGTGTATAGTCCGTCGTGTGAGTGAGGCGGTGTACCGCGCCGAGCGCGCGCCGCTCGCACGCCGCGTGTCCGCGCGACGACGCACTGCGCTGTTGCTAGCCGGTAAGTACACAACACGTACCATAGTCTTATTATTGTAATTGCCTATTTTTTATCTGGAACTGGTCATTATAGACGGCTTTAAGGAGACAGCGTCCGTAGCTTTAAAGTTTTAAACGGTTGCTTGCGGTCCTGACACATTGTTTTTAATTATTATCAATGACGACGGTTGAAAGCTGATTACAGTAATATATTGACCCCATTTTGGTAGTCTGTTATTATTACAGTTACAGTACCATTATATATGTACCAAAATTAATTAATGCTAGATATTGATTCGCATAATAAATCGATTCTAATTTAATTATGCCATATTGGGATCAAATTAAAGTGATTAATTACGACATATTGTTAGCTGTTGCTTGTGGCTTTACTCGCGTTTCAGACTTAATAGCGTATTTCAGTAGTCTGTATTTAAGTTTAGAACATGTTGATTGTTAACAAATCTGTTTTGATAGAACTGACGAAGAGCGAAGAGGTCACAGATGCGTATCTGCAGGACATCACTCCTGAGTTCGAGGCCTCGTTGTCTGAGGATGACAACACTTTCGAGACCACCGTCATGGTCGCGCTGGAGGCCCTCGGCGTGCTGGATCAGCTGAAGGAGGCCACGGAGGTACCACAATTATGCTGTTATACCCCTCTCCGTTTTTGGAGTTTAGTGTAAACGGTCAACAAAGGCCCTTTCATTTGTAAGACAAGACAAATGGGGTATTCATGAAAAAAGTTCGCATTAACACCTAGTTACTACTAGTTACGACTAATTATCACTAGTAGGACTTACTAACCAACTAACGGTCCCTCTAGTTCTACTTAAGGTTTTTCAATTTATATCAATGGGTGGCAGGGCATGGTGGCATTGTCAACTTGTTTGCTATCGTAAAACCATAAAAAAAAATTATTGGCATTGTAGGTTACAGCTCTTTTACTATTCTTGTAACATAATTTCTTTTTTTTTTTCAGAAATTCAAAGTTCAAATTCAGAACGAATTACTAGAGGTGATTGACAGTGTGTCGCGACGTATTATTGATGACGTCGAGCTAGACCTGGACGGTGACGTGGACGGCGAGTGTGAGCAGGACGCCGCTATGCCGGACCTGGATGGTGCGACAGAGACGGGGCGACCGCTGGCGAGATTAGTATCCAGTCTTGCTGAGGAGTTCAAAGCGTGCGGAGCTAGGAATAAACGGTCTGTGTAAAATGGTATTATTGATAGTATGTATTTTTACCCGATTGTGCGAGAAGGGTAATGTTTTTCTAGCCTATGTATGTATACCTCGTTTTTTTCGTCGTGACATAAAAGGTAAACAATCTTGGCACTACTTTTATTCATTTCATTAATTTAAAAAAATATTTAGAAGTGTAAAGAAATGTATTTTAACATTAAATTATTGTTAATTCTTTATTTTTTTTTAATTTGGGTCTGTCTTATTTTTAAATCGATAATTACAATAAAAAGACACTGTAAGATTTATCTTTTAAATCACGACGAAAAAAATGAGGTATATGGATGTCCATCTTATATTGTTATCTGTTCTTAGATTGATTCAGTTGTGGCGGGCAGCGCTTCAGAAACACAAGATTCCGGACACGTGTCTGCATACAGAACAGCACTATTGGAGCGCGGTGCAGCAAGTTGTAAGAATATATTTTCATTAACCTATATCTATATGTTATACGCACCTTAAGTTTAGATTAGATAGTCACGCGTAGCGATTACTAGTTTACCCATAGTGAAAAACATTGACTTCATTATCTGAGATAGTAAGTTTGTAAGTTGTCTTTACGGGACGATGTGGTCGCTAAGCGACGAAGTCCTAAAATTAATAAATTAAAAAAAGTTTACCCGTAGCGATTATACGTCACGCGTAAGAGTTGCTACGTCATGCGTAGCCCGGTATAAAGGCATCTTAATGGTTCCTTCGTATGTTTATTCCCAGTTAATGGACTACAATGCTGTGTGTGTCTAGTTGGTACAGTTATGTCTGTGTGTGTGTCCAGACAGTATAGCACTGTATGTGTGTGTGTGTGTAGATGCAGCTGCTGCTGACGGAGTACCTGGAGATCGAGAGCGTGACGCTGGCGGCGCAGCGGTCGCGGCTGACGGCCGACCCGCCGCCCGACCTTCCGCTCGCCGACTACTTCGCCAAGCGCCGGCCGCAGCGCAGGCGGGAGAAACTCTTCAAACTCACCGGTCGGTATATTATTGTTGGATTGAACGTGTGCGTGTACGTGCGTGCGTGTGTGCGTGTGCGTGTGTGTGGGCGCGTGTCTGTATGTGTTCATGCGTCCTTTTTTCCTTTTTTAAAAAAATGATGTGCGGAGGAGTTTATTTCCCCTTTCTTCTCCTCCATATTAAAGCACCTTTACGAAACGGGGGTAGATTAAAAAAAAATTGACG
>LGAG01000402.1:87314-102875 GCA_001278395.1 Lerema accius
TTAATTTCAAGAGTATCATTCAATCATTCAAAGTTATTCAAATATTAATCGTTTGAAACATTTGGCACTCGTCTTGAATATGCAATAATTAAATTAATTATTATTATAATTACCTAAATACAACTTCACTCAACTGTTTACGCGGCTATTAGTAATTCTGTTCAAGTTATAATAATAATTTAACTTGTTAATAATTGTTGTTAGGTATTTGTGTTAATTATTGAAGATGGCTGTGGTATGAATTTCGTTTAAGGACGCATTTGCACAGTTTGAACATAGAAGTAATTTAGAAAAAAAAGTGTTTTGCGTAAATATTTCGTGATTTAAATCTCTCTTTTAAATGAGCGTAGTAGAAAAAAACATACGTCAATCGTAAAAAGAGAAAAAAAATTGACATTTTTTTGTTCTGAAAACTCAGTTGTTTTTGGTCTAAGGTACAAATTTATTATAAACGTACGTCATTGTCTCCACCCACGTTTTTTTGCAAAAAAGCTACGCGAGCATACTTTGTAGTAATTTTAACAGTTTGTTTGTCAGATTGCCTATTATTCTTGTTATACTCCAGCCTGGCCTTGCTACCATTGTGATGAAGAAATAATGTTAAACCAATATAAATATTTCCCTAATTATTTATCTCATCCATCGTCACCTTTATAACTGAATGTTTGAAACTTTTGGCAACGAAACTGTTTTGTTGACACGTATACTTAGCATTACATTACGTTAGTTCTCGTTGAAAGCGTTCTTCTATTATCTATTTTTCTATTCTTTTTAATCTATTATAGTCAGTTCCTAAATATAGTGGCATCTACGCATTTGTCTTTGTAATGCGTCTTGTTTAGTTTTTATTAAAAAAACGCGGCCGTTTTTCTGCTATGTTCTTATGATACCTACCTACGTATGTCATGAAAGCTATTGTTATATAGTATGACACGTATTGTGTTGTTGTTTACTTGAATATTGCAATGATGTAATTAAGAAGTAATTGGTTTTGTAATAATTTCACGAAGGTGGACTTGAAAAAGTTTATCGTGGAAGGATCTTGCAAATATCTACTACGCGGAGTCTTGCAAAAAAAAATCTACTATGTGGAGTTTCGCAAAAATCTACTACGTAAAGTTTCGCAAACATCTATTTTATGAAGTCTCGCAAAAATTAATGCGGAGTTTCGCAAAAATCTACTAAATACGCGAAGTCTAGCAAAAATCTACTACTAATAAATAAATCTACTACTATACTATATCTATATAATTATGTGGAGATTTATTGTGCCTAGGTCTTTTGCCACCTGCGAAGCTGCATTTACAGAAGGTCTATAAATATGTTACATACAATTTAAGTATAAATAAGTGCTAAAACCTATTTTGATTACCAGCATTACCACACACTAGGCAAACCAATCCATCATTTCTTTTAAAGCTAAATAAACTCATGTGTGAAAAAATACAGGAAGACATAAGTTACGGTGTATTATAACGTTTACGATAAACTAATGCACGTACGGCGCGAGCGTCTTGTTTTATTTATAGTCTCACAATTTTAACATTGATCTATATTTTTTCATTGTTTTAAAATCACTCTGACGTAATAAACTTTTAAAAATAGAATTCAAAAAAGGAAATCCATTATTCTGCCACCTTTTTGTGAGATCCTCAGGATATTCAAACTTGGAACGATATTTGTAGTTAATTTATCATACCTACGTGATTACAATCTCTAAGTATCGCGGTTTTTTCCTTGTAGGTAATTCTTTTTGAATGAACTGCACAGATTAAATCAGAAGATAAACAAATTGTCGGTCTAAAAATACATTATAAATGAACCACGCCCCCGCTATTACTCCATAACTGCACGCTCTATTGTTGTAAATTGGTTTTATTTATAACTCAATTGACAGAAGCCTGGTTTGTATGACGTATTCAAGCGCATCGTCGGTAATACTGCGTGGAATAAAGACGTTCTTAATACTTTCTAAGCTACTTGTGAAGAACTTGGTATTTCTCAACTTAAATGAAATCCTTAAAAGAACTAGAGTAACACGCTTCAAAGTAGAAGAGTATTTAAAAGATTAAAAGAAGGTAATAAGTTTTAGATAAGAAAGACTCCAGATGCAGAGCCAGAGAAAATTTGAATTGGGACAAATTAGAAAAGCCCAATTTTTTAGGTGATAGGAGTGGATTGGTAGAATTACTTTAGCAAAAATGCCATTTCGCGACGTAACTGCGATTCTCCCATTTCTTGTAATTTGTATTGTCGGAAACATTCAGATAATACTTATGTTGTTGTCAGGCGATTTTAAACACTAATGGCATTGTTTTCTGTTCTATTGTATTACTAAATCAATTTATAGAAATTGTTGTTACGACTCCCTTTCTCTAGTCCTCTATTTTTGGAGGCGTTTAGAAGCTCTATTCTTGTTTTTTCGAAATTTTATCATGTCTAGAGCTTGGTTTTCCATGTCGTCATGTAAGCCTACGTCAAACGGTCAGTACGCAGCATCCTCAGTCCTCATCACTGTGTAATTGGGTCCGAGACAAGCAATTTGTCTATTTCTATCGCCGCGACGTCAATTGCACAGACCTCAGGTTTTGCGGTATCACTAAACTGTTTATTTGAACTTTCTGTAAATTATCCCGCCATTTTATTGCTTAATTCAACATTTTCTTTACGCATACAGACTACCTATTCTTCGTTATATGCTATTTAACAAGATTAATTAAACATTATTTGCTAACCTAAATTGCTTATTAACTCTTATTCTAAATAAATTACATCGATGTCTAGTTTATTTAATTAGTTTTTTGCGTTTTTTAAATTTAGCTCATTCCATCAATTTAGTAGTTCTTGATTGTATCAGTACTGTAATTACTCGAAGATCTTTAATTTAGAATTAACCTTACGTTTGTTAAATGTTATATAAATCGTCTGCAGTTAAAATATCTATTCTAATTCTATTTGTCTCATTAGAGATTGACATTGATTAATTGACAAGTTAATCGTTGTTTGGTGCCAACTATTAATCGGTGATTTACTTAATGAAATATTATTGTTATTAATGACTCTTTAAAGATGATTGTAGTAGGCATAATTTATTTCTAGTTGGTTAAGGTTACATTTCGTTTACGATAACGTAAATTTTATTCAACGTTTTAAGCGCTAATTTACTTTATTATCATTATATTATGTATAAGAAAATTCGCCATGACAAAACCTATTCTACAATAGGCCCTAGCTTTTGCACTTGCCGTTTATAAAGGATCGTATTCATAGTATCAACGGTCCCGACGCTTTTATAAATGCACGATAAATGTGGCATTACTATTGTTATAGTATTCATCTTAGAAAAAATTTACCTAGAAGATTATACTCTCAAAGTAAAATATTTTATGTGATACGATTATAAAACTAATGCGTGCGAGCTTTCATACGGACGATAAAAGCTCTTTTATATTGTTGATGTAATAAAATAATCAGGTGTTTATGAAACTACGAATAGATTGAATATAATATGGTACGAATGATGTTGATGTTATTAGAGTACAATTTCGTTGGGGACATCGTCGTCATTGCTGACAATTCCGTACCACGAGGGATTTGGTCGAAGGGCAGAGTCACCCACGTTTACCCTGGGCGTGACGGAGTTGTTAGGGTTATTGCTACGAAAGGACTTGGTTCCAACTTTGGACAAGATTGGTTGGTGAAAGGACGTGATCTACGTGGACTTTACGTAGGCCAGTCAAAAAACTGGCTATAATAAATCAGCCCGTAACGGTTTGTCACATTTTCCTACCATTGCGTATTGCCATACGAGGGGGGAGAATGTGGCCTTTGATAGATTTAGTATAACAGTGATTTCATAATTTTTTATACCAATAATTTAAGTGATACCAAAAAATAATCCTTATAGGCTGACTTAATCTATGTCATGGATAGTAAAATATACTTCTGTTTTTATTTTTAGTTTTTTTTTTAATTATAATTATTAAAAATAACAATAACGCAAGTCTAAAATTCACCGAATGTAATAAAAATATCACCACTGATGCCGCGGAATAGACAGTGAGTTTATTTATAAGATTACAATAATAACGTTACAATACTGGACATCAAATGCGCAAAAAAAAAAACTTAAAAAAAATAGGCGAAATAAATAGAGTGGAACGTTCGCAACAGACATTCGCAACCATTTTATTACGTTTAAAGACGCACTACGTTATTGTATAATACTTTGAAGTAGCAATTTTACTTTGAAATTATATTTTTGTTTAAAAACTGTTTCTGCAGTAAATTACCTCTGTTGTAAAAACGTAGTGTAGTATATAAATAAACAAGGAACGGATGAAATAGAAAAGTCGTTGACGTCTTTCGTTTGTCGCGTTCTTCGAAATCACACCTTAAGTTACTTGATCGATCGATCGGATCTCTCATTATTAAATAAGGTACATTTTCCATCGTAATTTAACAATTTTTTTACTCTATATTTTTGAATAAGGTTACAGGTTAGGTATCATTAAAAATGCTGCTTTGTCTAAGTAGGTATGTGAACAATCTTCAAAGAGTATTACTTAGTCTTCATTTTTTTTAACTGAATAAAAATACTACAGTAGTGCCATCATACTCGTAGCAATTTTCCTGAAAACTTTCTAGCTAGTAGCGCCTGCTAGCGGTAAACTGCGGAACTAAGTTACCATAGCGTTGAGGTATTTTTACACATTACTGAAGCTGAAGCTTCGTGAAGGAAACTCAAGGTGGCGTCCCTGCCTTCCTAATTCAAATATTATATGAAACAAATGACAATGTCACTTAAAAACCTAGTTAAAATAATATAAACTAATTTGATATTATTCGCTTTATTGAATTACCAAAAAATCACTGACTTTTGACTTCACAAAAAATGTATGTTTGCTACACAAACTTTGGAAATAATTATATGAATTATGATGAACTAAATTTAAATCGTACTGATTTAAATTAACTTAAGATAGGAAGTTTCGCAATCGTTATTCTTTACTATGAATCACTCACGATTCTGAGTCTGATGTTAGAGAAGTCAACTTTTTATAAAAATGGGCTCTGATGTGTTAAAGATTGACTTCAAAAGTTCAAGCTGACTGGTATACATAAACCAAATAGGGATTATGTAGGTACCTACTCGACTTCTTTCATCCATTATTCCAATATATCAACCTATTTAATGCTACTCTCTTTTACTTGACCGGATGTTATGTTTATTGGATTATGTTTACGTAATCATCATTGTCTATAGATATCAGCAATGCCAATAGAATCTTAACCGCGTTATTGAAAAAAAAAGACAGGACTACGAGAAGAGAAATGAATATACCTTTAGGTCTTTAGGAAGTTAACCGGGTCGTCAATCCTAAAAGGTCGGATCGTGTCCGTGTCGTAGGTCGTGAACGTCCTAAGCCCCGTCTCTCCCGATGCCCGGAGCCTCGAAGCATTCCACGACGGCGTCTCTCGCGTCCGCGCGTCCCGTTTCATTCACTCCATTCATTTCTCGAATAGAGTATTACGATGCCCGATTCAACGGATAAGGGGGCACAGGTGAGTCCCAATTCATTCATACATTCGTGTTACAAATTACGTTCTAATAATAATAATAAGTTTAAGGTTGGATAGCGTCTGTATTAACATAACAGGTAATAAGGAGGCCGATGTTTATTATTATGTTTGTATAAGTAAACCAAATCATTTTTTTTATTACCCTGTCAGTTGATCAAATGATAAAGCAGTTAAGTAATGTCTGCTAATTTACAGAAATGGTTCAATTGAGTTTTAATCGAATTTCTGCATAATAATTTAGCTCATTTATGATTTGCGGTTATTAAAGACAATGTGAATTAGGTATAGCAGAATAGATAGCAAAGGTTTTTACTATGACAACCACATTCGAGTCTAACTTGAATCGCAATAGTGGAATGTTAAATTAGTAGAATGGGGCTTCAGATTTCAGCATTACTGGACCGATTTAAGTGATACTCTTCAATCACTAATAATCATAAAGGAATACTAGATACACTCTCGGACATCAAAATCGCTACCTAATATTTTTGGAATATAGAGGTATACGTTAACATTATTTTCCTATATCAGGAACGTAGGTATGTTATAGGTAAATATATCCACGCAAAGTAGCACCGCGTCCTCTAAGTGTCGTTGCTAAAATTATGCCAAATGTTTATGCGCTTAAGGACAAAGTTACAGGAACTGTATATTATTGGCATTTAAAGTTGTACAGTCCGTTTTTTTAACTTACCTAATTAAAAAAAAACTTAACTTTTTGTCAATTAAACATTTCTGGAAAAGTGTGTATAACATAAATGTGTGTTTTTCATTACAAGATTTACGTAAAACTGCGAGCTAAATAGGGCAAGTTACAAAAAGACTGTATACAAACTTTGACATATCGAAAAATATTCTAATGGTACCAAGTTTTTATTTGGAAGGTAGGTGGAATATAAAATTTATTACAGAAGACGTATGCCCGGCTTTCTAGTGGACTATAAAATGTAATAAATATCAAGGATCACATAGCTCAGTTCATAGTAACTATTCCGTGTTAAGGAGAGGTTTTGGGTTCGATTTCCGGTTGCAGCAAACGTTCATATATCACAAATGAATGTGTGTTCTAAGAATAAACAAATCTCTTCTCTTCTTTTTTCTTTAAGAGTAAACAATGCTTACAAAGTTTACAAAAAATGTACTCTTTAATTAATTTCACAGCCAAAGTTTCATTAAGTCGGTCTATTTGTAGCGGGTTCTAAAATAACGTGTTCCGGCTGTCAACTTTGTAATAGGAGACGGTGAAAGCTCCGGAGCTTTTTGTTTATTAAATAATAAACAGTAATTTATTTCAACCCATTAACAGTTCGGAGAGTTAGAACTTTGGTTTTAAGAGGCATTAAATTACGTCATTTTGATGATTTTTCTAATAGTGAGATGCTGTGTGATTTGGCTCAAATTTCTCCCAATCTCATGTGAGCCTTTTTAGAATGTGTGTTTATGTTTAAATTCATGAATAATAAGGATGAAATCTAAAAAAAAATGATAAACAAAATAGAACTTAGAATCATTATTTCTTTGGTTAAGAATTAGGAGGGGGCAAATTGGAATTGAACACCCAAATCGCCCCTAATCTTCGGAATGTCAATTTCTCCTTAGGGGCCCTAGGTCTAGAAGTAAACAGGAACTACTACTTTAGAAGTATGTTAAGTGAGTGAATCATTTTAATAAATGTACTGTCACGAATTGCGCTCTAATTCAGACATCAGCCACGTAGGTTTAGGTACTAAACTTGTTTGTTCTAAGTCTTATTTTTAGCTCAATGGTTAACAAAATTGTTTACTACCTAAGGTTAAGGTCAATTGGTAATGGGTATTGCCTTGTCTTTGATTGTAATTGTAATCAAGTGCATCAATTGTTTTGATGCCTTGTTAAAGTTTAGTTAGTGATTCTGTAATATTCTATTTATTTTCTTCTTGCTTCTTTGCGTTAACCGCTAAAGTCCTGGCTAATGATTTAAAATACAATAATGATGTCCCCGACATTTTTACGTCAGGATTCGCAAAAATAAAACTTGACCGGACAAAATATGAATCATGTCATAATTTATCACTTTGCATAACTAATGTTACATACATTGAAGTACATCGAAAAGGGCATGTTTTTGTGTGGGAATTTTCGAATTATTAGCTTTATATAACTGGTAATAGTATGAAGGTAGTGAGTATAAAAAAACATGTATCATTCCATCAATACTCCACACCCGTGTAGATCTACTAATACTGTAATAGCAGTCCATTCCGATGCAAATATTGAAACATCAGCCGGTCTGTGTTTGTTTGTCATTACCATGAGTGCAGATTGCGAGGACAGCGGAATGGAAAATTTTAAAAAGATTCCTGCTTCATTAGAGATGTTAGTATTAACACTGTATAGTGAGAGGCAAGATTTTTTAAAACGTTACTAAGAAAAGTTTTAGGTTAGAAAGGTTTTAGATATCAATCTATGGAGTAAAAGGACATAAGGCATTCTGTACTAAAAAAAGTGCGCGGCCAGAGCTAACAATATTTCCAATAGGTAGGTTATACAGACCTTAAACTAATTCTATGAATTAACCTCTGTAACTAAGTACGTTTTTTAAGTAGTTATTTAAATTTTTAGTTTCCGTACGAAACTAATAACATTAAATCCTATGCAAAAACAAGAAAATAAAATGCAGTTACATGGTTGAGTCATTGCCTAATGTCCTTTCTTTCTTTGATCCAATATTTAGTTAAACTTTTTACGTCAAACATGATACAAAATAATATAAAAACATATTATGTAGCGGATAAGGTTAACTTACATCCCTAAATAATGTATTCTAAACGTACCCTTGCGACTTTGCTCGTCTGGAATTTGTTTTGTGACCCTATAATCATACTTTATTTTCTTCTTCAGAAGCTTATTATAATTTTTTGTTCCAGAAATGAATGACTTGTAGACAAAACTTTAACATTTACTGTTCTAATGTTCTCGGAAATTTCAGAAAGAACCTTAACATTTTAAAAGTCCAATAGGAATGATTATTTCTTACGGGTTTTCTAAAACACGCTTTTTCCGCGACTACCTTAAAAGAATTTTACACATACCAAAATGACGTCTTTTTAAATTTTTGTCTGTCTGTCTGTTTGATCCGGCTAATCTCTGAAACAGCTGGACCGATATTGACGGGACTTTCATTGGCGGATAGCTGATGTAGTAAGGAGTAACTTAGGCTCCTTTTTTACCTTCGTTTCCTCATAGGTTTACCGAAGCGAAGCGAGGATGGGTGCACTAGTTAATGGTAAATTATATCTACTCCCTGACTAAATGGCGCCACCATCGGTATGTACAAACAGCCCCAAAGGATAGTAACCATGGACTGCCAAGACCTTGCTTATTCCGCGTTTGTAGCGCGTAAATCCAATTTATCCCAATTGCGTTACCTTTCTCGAGTCCCCGACGTCATGTATGGGACTATTACTACGAGAAAATGGTTTACGACATACGAATGTACGCGGATACTCTCTCTGAGTACGAGGATACAATGAGACCAGATTTTCTTATTATTTTCTCATGACTGTGTAGAATAATATGTTGGGCAGAGCTTTCATTCTCATTCATTTGTTAGCGTCGCTGACCAGAATTAGACTAGTTAAATGCATCTTTCTTTTAATGTATTTAATATAATGATATGAAATCGTAAATAACTGCTGATGTAACCACTATCTAGACCCCTGCCACCCATGTCAACAAAAATAACCAAAAGAAAGACCCCCCGGCCGCTATAGTTAAGCAAAACATAAATTGTAATTTCATACTTTAGATTCATCTTCGTAAAGCGTTTTAAAAGTTATATCTCAATAACTAAAGAGGAAAGGACTGACGTCTCGACGGAATACCAGGAGTTATTGCAGTCATAAACGAGCCGCTGGTAACGGGCAAGCTATAATAGTTGTCATTTCTAAACCGGCCAGTAACCCAGATACAGCGAAAATAACTTTACAGATTAGGTATATTGTATTACGGAAGTTAGCGTTGGTAAAATTAAAAATAACCGGAGATTTGTAATTTTATTAAAAATCGGCTAAATGCGAGGTAGAATCACATTTCATCTAGATCTGAGGACATTTATAAAAATATAATCTGAAGGATTTTTCTTAGTATCTTTATACTGAGTCGTTTCAAGTAGGGACATCCATTAATTAATAAGTAGACGACCGATATGGCGCAATGGTTACCACGCCGGACTGCCATTCTAAGGGTTCTGGTTTCGATTCCCAGCAAGCCGAAATTTAAATAATGAATTTTAATATCTGTTTTCAGTTTGGGTGTACCTACGGTTTTGTTTCTGTGTTGTCCACGGCACCCTTGACACAGAGAATGCTAGTGTGGGGCTATTAGTGTATAGTTTTATTTAATTATTTATTTTAGACCTTGGTGAGGTGAGGTTGCTTTTGTCACTTAATGAAAAAACGATTTTGAATATTAATTTGAACGTTCTTGGATCCACAGTTTAGGAGTGTGTTTGCGTAAAAAATAAGTGTGTTAAAAGTTTAAATGGAATTTGGAATGCTTTTGCAAAGGACTAAATTAAATTTCTTTTCATCGGCTTCGAGATAATGGGCATTGACGACTCGAGCAGAAAGGGTCCCGTCATTTTCAATTTACGGTGCGGTTCCTTAATAAAAATTGAAGTCACTTAGAAAGGTTCTCAATAATTTAATACGCTGAAGAAGGCGGTTATTTAAAAGTTATCAAATCTAATTAGGTAAGGTTGCAGAAGCTAAATTCTATTTGACAACTACGTAGCCCAGTTAGTAGTAATCTATTATCAAGACTAAAATGTCTCCAAAAAATCTTATATAACTTGTTTTTTTTTTTAATTTAATTACCTATAGATAGGCTTTGCTATCAACAGCCTAAAACATATGTACCTATATGTTTTGGAATTATTGTCTGTCTGTTTGTTTGTACGTTGGTCTTCCGAAAAATAGTCCGTAGAAACTAATTTATTATCACTTGCTACGGTTAAGAAAAACATCGTGAGGGAACCTGTACTTGTACATGTACGTCGAGAGTTCCACAAAGTGTGTACGTCTACCATTCCACACTTGGCCAACGTGGTGGATAGACCCCCCATATTGTGAAAGAAGACCTGAGCCCAGAAGTGGGATAGTTATGGGTTGTGATAAATGTATAGGTACCTATAGTCTATGCCAAGTGAAGTATGTTTTTTTAACGAAGTGAATTTCAATTAATTTACAGCAAATTGAATAAAACATGTCGATCGCATGGAAAACACTTCAGCCGTTTATATCGTAACGAAAATAGTACTTATAATTAGCAGTCAAGAAAAGTGTATTTATTTGAGTTTTGGTTTTCTCTTAAAAAATAATAATATACAAAGAATTGTTATTCAAAATTTCAATTACACTCTTAGGACGTAGTTCCCGAAAAAATCTATGGCATAATGTGCCATACTCACAAAATTTTAAAACCCTTAATTTTGGCCCCCATATTTTTCTGTGAGCTCCCTTATAAATTTTGATATAGGACACACTATGCCACTGTATCTAAGGCAAGTATTTTGTTTGATTAACTACTCTAATGTCCCCACCAACCTATCGACTGTTCCAGAAATAATCAAGACTAATGTTTTGTTTATATTCTTTAAGATGCTGCGTACGATGTTTTGAATTTTATCGGCCTTCTTATGTTTCTTGGGATTTATTTATTTATTAAACACACCTTAACAAAACAAGGGTAGGTATACAAGGGCGAACATAATGCTTTTCTTTTGTTTTTTTTTTTATAAGGTTCATGATGAAATGGGACGTTTGACAGCCGGAAATTGACATTTGATAGAGCCTCTAATTCCTCTTTAGACGGACATGGACCTAGCTAATGGATTACTAAGCTAGCAACACAAGAAAAATTCAAGTTTTCCAAATTTTCGTTATTTTCTGATAGTACTCCTTCTATTTAATTCTCTGAGTTTTGGGTAGGTAATTATATTTTATTGTATCTACTTCTTGTTTTTTAGCTGACTGCGCCAGATGTCTTGTTTTTTGAGCCTATGGCTTGACGGATTAAAACATTTGAGGTACCATTTGCTAAGACTTGGTCCTTTGATTCATATTTTTGTGTAGTCAATAAACCAATTCGAATTTCTAATATTCGAAACAAATGATCTCTTTATCTATACTAATAATATAAAGCTGTAGAGTTTGTTTGTTTGAACGCGCTAGTGTAAATTGTCCATTTTATCGAGGAAGACTATAGGCTATGTAACATCATTCTAAGATGAATAGGAGAGGATCAGCAATAAAAAATATTGCGAAAACGGCAAAATTACGCGGGCGGAGCCGCAGGCGATTGCTAGTGAACAATAAAATGTTAGTCGAAAGCAAATTTCGTCGTAATAATTTAATCGTTATTATATAGTTATTAACAATAATAATATCTGCATCGATAACGCCAACGAGTCTAGCGAGCGTGTTTTCTTTGCCAAGCACATTGGAGTTTGATATATAAAATTAGCTCTCATTCGAATAATGTGCTCCGGATCGGTGAACTTCATAATATTGAAGGTTATGGCTAGTGGTAAACATTTGCAATACTCTATTTTAATATATAAAATGTTAGCGTATGTGTTTGTCATTGAACTCATAAACGTCTGAACGGATTTTACTTTTAATTAAAAAAATGTGATGTATATTAGAGAGGATAAACATGGTAGGATCACAGTTGAATCCGGTAGGTGGCCATGTTGTTGAATAACTTCAAGAGATCAGCTAAATTATTATAACTATTGAAACGTTGCCATAGTAAAAGTTGTTCAAGATGAGGAGAATTTACCTACTTAAGGTATACGAAACTTCGAATTTGAATCATAAAGGCCTATTGCAAGGGACGCTCCTGGACCAAAATCCATTTGATATTCAATTCGTGAACACAAAGAGCGGCTTAAATTTTGAGAATGAAAAAAAGGAAATAAAGTAATATATTTTCGGGAATAAATGTTTCATAAAGTTTTTATAGTTCGTGACGTAAAGATTGCAGCTTCGTTCGATATTAATAAAGCTTTGATAGCTTTTATATGAGATCAAAGGTGATTATTATTAACCTACTTGCTAACCTTCTTTACGTTTTTCTTTATTTTTAACCGATTTCAAAAAAGGAAGAGGTTATTGAGAATTAAAACGTCTCAATTTTTGTTACATTTAATTTGTATCTTAAAGTTGTTATTGACTTTATTTCATTTATATATTAAAATTTCTCATTTGGATCTTATTTACAAAGAAAGTGTGGTAAGTTTAGACGCGACTCATAATTTTTTCTTCACCGATAAATATTTCACTAGCTGATAGAGCGAAGCGAATATTGCTTCTATTTTAGCAAAAATATTTACCTTCTCATATTCTCTTGAGAGATCGCCACAAAAATTACCTCCGCTTTCATATTTTGCGTTATTGGTACTGTAAACATAGTGAAATATAGGTTTATAAGTGCAAGTTGAGAGAAATAGAAATATTGAAGGCCAAAGTTTACAGCCTTCGGAGAAATTATTGCGAATAGAATTTTATATGTTTGTTATTTATTTATACACAACACTATATTTTATTTATTCATTCGTAAAGAGTTTGACTTTCGATACGATTTTAATAATAATGTAGGGACGTACGAGTTTGGCATATTATTATAGGTAAAAGGAGTACAACACTTCTAGTTTAATTTTATGCATAGTATACGTTATAAATATTTGTATTTATACGCGTCTACAGTATTAATGAAAAAATTTAGTAGTGTGTTCTGTTCAAAAAGATTGGTTCCCATTTCAACTTTCATTACAATTGTCCGATGAAATCTTAATCGAGTGGATTGGTAGCAGTGAGTTATGAATCGATATTTCATAGTTTAATTGAGTGTTTTGGCATTGGCGCAGGCCTGATTTCTACGCGTCTATTTCTGTGCTTGCAACGGCATTGTATTGTGTTGTGTTCGTTGTTTTGGGTTACCTGTTGACTTGTTACTGTTTATATACATATATTAATGCCTACGCAATAATTGGTGCTTCCTCCGCTTGTCTAGACATTATGATAAAACTGTGTATAGAGGTTGATGTTTGTAGACTTGTTGAATATTTACTATTTACTAGTTTGCTACTACTGAATTTGTTTAATGGATGAGTATTAAAAGATAACTTCCAATTCGATTGGCAGTTTCGACATTCTTCTCTACCTTAATTTTCGTTTATTAAATTATGCTAATTTAAAATATTAGTCCAATTAAAGTGTTGTAACATTTTTTCTTAGTTCCTTTTGTCGTCTTTACTAAAGTATTAATTCTTTTAGCTCTAAAAGCAGAAAGGTTGGACTTAGAAACTGAGATGGATGGAATCCGCTATACCCCCAAATAACAAACAATTAATTTTAGCTTGCAAGTAATCTAGTACATTGTTGTATTAAGGACATTATCATAATAGTATAAATGTTATTATAGATGGTAGTTGACATTTTCCTAATTTTGTTACGCCTTCACATTTCGCGTTATTATTTTGGTAAAAGTTAAATTGTTACACAGTCTCGCAATCGTAAACGAATGCTTACCTTAGGGAAAAGTTAGCAAGGTTTCTTTCCGACTCGGGCTATTTATTCCTAAATGGCATTTAGATGTCCCCGTTCCAGATATGGTTTACGTTTTCTGTTACTTCCTATTAGTTCCTATATTACAATATTGTACTGTCTTTCCAGTATTAGTTAATATTTTACTCATACATATTTTTAATTATTGGTATTGATTTTTTTACGCAATAGATAATTTATTGTGATATAAGTGCTCGTAATAGATAAGTAGGTATTTTAAACTTGCAACACGTTGGTGACACCTATATGTATAGCAGCGTGTCCATCTTGTTTATCAGAATGTATAACGACTGTTGGAATATTTTAAATCGAATTAGATGATACTCTATTAATAAGAAGACCTCGTAGCCTAGTTGGTAGTGACCCTGCCTGCGAAGCAAGGGATCCCGGGTTCGATTCCCGGCCGGGGCAGATATTTATGTGACAGATAAATGTTTATTCTCGGGTCATGTGTGTTAGCGATATGTTATTTGTGTTGCCCATGCCAACTGCGACAACGGGAATTCTACTGCGGGGGTATGAGTGTGTTAGCGTTTATTTATTTTATGTATATCATCACAAATAATAATATCAATTACGTATTTATTTTTGAAAATATAAAAGTGGTTTTGTATTTGTTCCAGAAATACGTGGTCAGCACGGACCGTAGTGGAGACATTCACGTTCACGTTCAGGTAAATTATTTTATGTTATTTATTAAGTAACAAAGTGCATTTAATAATTATTTATCAAATAGCTTTGCAAAAACAGGTTCCCGGTTTTACCGTAAGTTTGTTGGTAAATTAATGAAACAAAAAAAAACATTACGACTACTACACACAAGGGTTTTTAACTGTTTTTTTTTTTTGAGTTTATACTACTGCTACTTTGTACGCTTAATAACATTTGCATACTTTATAGAGCTAGGTACTTTGTATGACTGTGTAGTTTTTCCTACAAAATATTTTTGCAAAAGTTTTAATTTGAACCCAAAATTAAGTATAATTCATACTGATCTACGAGTAATATAGTATAGGTAACAATAAAATTTTTTTCCAAGTACACTTCTTTATATACTCCAAATAGACATAACAAAGATTAGGAGGAAGCTAAATAGTCTACTATCAAAGATCCTTGACATGATACTGCATCTAATGGGGCTGTTTCATTGATGTCTCAGTTTCGGAAGAGAACTCTTACGTGACTTCCACTGCGTCAGATTAGAATATCCGGCAATCGATGATAGGTAAAGTCTGTTTTTATCTTGAAAATAAAAGTATTAAAAAAAAAGAAATAAAATTATCAAAGCAGTTGTTGGGAATTTTTAAGCTTAATGTGATATGTGAATAAAATGAAATATGTGATTTCAGTTCAGATCAGATTTTAATAA
>LGAG01000402.1:103437-119068 GCA_001278395.1 Lerema accius
CACTGTGTCGAATTAGTCGAATTAGAATCGATTAGAATATCCGGCAATCGATGATAGGTAAAGTCCGTTTTTATCTTGAAAATATAAGTATTAAAAAAAACAAATACAATTATCAAAGCAGTTGTTGGGAATTTTGAAGCTTAATGATATGTGAATAAAATGAAATATGAATGAAAATATGTGATTTCAGTTACAAAATTTTTGTAAAACTGCGTGCTAAATAGGACAATATTATGATCAGATTTTAATAAGTTTAATAACTAATTTTGTTGTAGGTAAGTGTAAATGTAATTTATTTTAATTTGTATGTAATGTAATTTAATTTCTTAAAATGCTTAAAGGCTTGAATTAAGTTAATTAATCTGTCAGTTCCTAAGACGAAATAAATAATTAGAATTTCCCTTTTCCTTTCAATATCTTCAAAAAATCTTAAACTGGAGAATTGTACCCAGAATGCTGGCAGGTTTAAATATTTATTTTACTTTCTGTAAAAAGTAAATGTAAACAAAATTTCCTTAAGTTTACAAACGCGGCAGGCATCGGGGAGCGACTTTATTTTAAACTATGTAAATAAAGTATTAAATACAGTAGCAATGTTTATTTATATCTTTAAAGTAATCAGAGCAAATAGATGGCTTTATATTTATTATAATAATTTAGAATATTTCGTTATTTTTAAGAATAAATATGTGTGGTCTTTATGCCAAATGTTTAACATGCCTTACCAGTGTTGTAAATTTTTTTTGTAGCAATTCGTGATTTTTTTAATTCTTGAGTGAAAATAGCGGGATTTTTATTATTTGTTTGGTTACGTTAAAATGATGTAATGTACGTACGATTTAGTAGTTAGACATCTATTTTTTCAATAAAAAATCAGACGTCCTGACAAAAGCGGGACAGCGCAAAGCGGGACACGCAAAAGCGGGACGCTTTTGGCGGGACGTCTGAAAACGCTGCCCCGTACCTCGGATTCATTATTTAATTACAAATGAGAACAATTAAATTGCAATGCAATTATTAAAATTTCATTTATATGTGAAAAAAGGACCAAGATACTAGTCAAAACAATACCAAACATTAAAGTATAATAATTGGTATAAAGGATGATACCTACTGGTTTTTACCCAGTTCCCTTGGCCATAACTCAAATGTTTTTTTATTTTTTTATTTTATAATTACTAATTGCTATATTATGTTAAGGAAGTTATTTTTTACATTGTGTAAATGAAACAATGCCATCATACCACCAGATATTTTTAATTTTTAAATGAGAAGGATGTAATAAATGATAACAATAATTATTTTTACATGCTGCTCTCAGGGGGATATACCAAGACATGGACAGGTAATGTTATTATTTTTGCTTCTGTACTGCTTTAAAAAAAGTATAAAAAATTGCAAAAAATCAGCAATTTGTTTTTAAAGTTTAACACGTAACTGTTAATGTCAAAAAATAGACTATAATTCAATGACATTAGTTGACAAGTGCCATATTATGTCAGCTATTTACCAGCTCTCTGTCTGATGTGAGTGTAACGTGATGTATATGTATAAAATGTGTATCAAATGCATGGTAGTATGGTTTTTGTTTTATTTCGAAAAATTTTACACAACTATTTTTTTTGTGTAAATTATGGTAAAATCCTTTTAAAAGTTTGAATTATTATTGAAAAGAGGTTCAAAGTTTCACCACTCACGTATTCACATGGAAAGACAATGTTAGTACGCCTTAAAATATAAGGAATAAATATTACATAAAATATAGGAGGCTCCAAGCGGAACTTCGAAAATTCAATCGGTAATTTAAGGGATACTTAGATTATCTCCTAATGAAAGGGACGTAAGATTTAGGATTCCATCGGGAAGCTCTCAGGATATTTGATTTGGAAAGGGATGGTTGGGATTTCGGGATATAGGTTAATAGGTAAAAGGTGTAAAGAGAAGAAAGAGAGGGGTAGAGTTAAAACGGGACGGAACGAGGAAGTCGGGATCTTTGAAGGCAATATGCCTTCTGCTTGAAGATGTAAGAATCCCGAGGGTTCAGTTACATTACGTCACGAACACGAAGATGCGACGGAAATTGCTTTTGTTCAGTTTAGTTCGATATAACAATTATGGTACTTATGTTTTTAGCAACACGAGAAATATTTACGATAGACACCTACTTTTTTAATCGCTCTATCGTTCTAATATGTATTTTGAAAAGAACACTATTCAAAATCAATGGTTAAATAATTTTATCAGCTTAAATAAAATCATATTCAAGATGTATAGCACGATTTGTACATAAATAAAAAAGTAATAAAACATGATAATAAAATAAATAGACATTAAAGCGCTGTGGACACGTGTAGAGAAACAATATTACTATTGAGTTAAACCATAACAATTATGAGGATTCTTTTAGTTATAACGTTTTATATTTCTTGATAAAAGTGTTACATCTCTAAAAAACAGGGTTCGAAAGAGACGCATGTTATAGAAAATAATGTCATTTCAGACACTAAGACAGACAATAATGATTACACCACACAACCACGGAAGAAAGAACTAGATACATTCATTGCTCTGTGCACACAACAAAAAAATTATATAAAAATCAACGATAAAGCAGCTTTGGGAAATGGAGGTGAATAAAAAAATACCTGCTCAAAGAAATTCGTGAAAAATTGTTAGGAATATACCTATGTTTGATTTTAAATACAACATGCATTTTAGGATAACTTTCTTTTTGCATTTTCAAGAACAATAAAATAGTCTTTTTGATAATATAACAGTTATTACGCAAACATGGCAATGTAAATATAGAATTGACAAGGTAAAGGTGCATGTAATGAATTTTTCAGGGTGACCTGACACAACAAGACAAAAGATGCGTCTTTCTCACAGTCCACGACCTTGGGACCAATCGTAAGTGTGATGAATAAATATACCTATTCGTATTACATATTTCATTAGTTGAATCCAAAAAAATCTTAATACTTTGCTGACCCTATTTCGACTAAGGTGCCGAACACCTGCAAAAGTTCTTTTTACTTTAGCATGCGTTACGAAAAATCATACTGCTGTCTTTATTAGGTACATCTTAGTCTTTCTAAAACAATAGAATGGTCTCCTGTAAAATTTCGACTTGTGGGCTACGATCAACGACATCACAATATTATATCTAAGAAGGGGCGATTTGTGGTGTGACGATAACTACTTATTAACCGTCTTAATTTTGATGAAATTTTTGATTAGTCCTAGGTTCATTAAAAAATACCACATTTTTTAAGGAATTTCCCTTGTCAAAGACTTATCATACGGAGAATCTCTTTAAGTGACAAAAAAGTATTGTTTTAGATACATCGCTGGTCGACTTCGTGAATTGTCCCGCGATGGCCGAGATCAAAGAACGCTCCTGCTTCATCCACGTCGATGTTCCCGGCCATGAGGAGAACTCGCCTGACTTACCAGAGTCGTAAGTCTCTTTATCTCACCTTCCTTCCCTTACTCCTATCGTCGTTTTAATTTTAGTCATCTTTGTGGTCCTCATAAGTATCAGAATTCTAGCTTTCTTTATCGGCTGAGATGTAGGTTAGGTACAACATGTTACCAGGCATTAAGTTCAAAAATTCATATAAAACATATTCTCAAAACCCCTTTCAATCTAAAAAGGGTTACTGATGTTACTTAGATACAAGTTAATTAAGAAATTATTATGATCAAAGTAGATGATAAATGCAACATTATTTTCCACAGCTATCCCTTCCCCTCTCTCCAGACTTTGGGCGAAGATTTGATCACAGTCCTGGACTTCCTCCATGTCCGTTACGCGGTCGGGTTGGGAGAGGGGGCTGGGGCCAATGTCCTTGCTCGCTGTGGCTTGGCCCATCCTCGACGTCTGCTTGGCCTCATTCTGGTGAACTGCACTGGCTCCACGTCCTCCGTAGCCGATGCCTTCCGCACCAGATTCTCCAGATGGAGGGGAACTGACATCTCCCAGTCTGAAGAAGACTTCCTCATCTACCACAAGTTTGGACACGTGAGTTTACTGCCAGAGCTCCTTGACTATCGCTATCAGGTATTCTTCTTGTCTGTTTTTGTTACTAACAACCATTAACGAATTGGGGGAAGTCATTTCTGCTGTAAGCTTTTTGAAATTTTACAATACGTGTAATTTCTTGCATTTTTTGATAACCAAATTATTGCTTAATTTTCGAATCAGATTATATTTTGGCCATTTGTCTAGCTTTTCAATTTTTTTGTATCTCGTTGCATTTAAATGTAGACTTTAAAAATATACAAATATCAAAAAGAAATAAGACAAAATCCATCAAAAATTTGTCTAGCTTTAGTAGGAATGATACGAAATTACCTTACGTGAGCATATAGTTTTTACTTTATTTGGTAAAACAAGCATGCTGAAAACAACATAATTACAATTAATTTATGTTGATTAATAAACGAGAATCATGGTTGCCTTGGCATTATATGCAATTCGTTCAATCGATTAAATTTTTTATATAAATAATATTATGTATGTGTTGCTTTTTGTGTGATCTTTTTATTTATTTCATAAAAGCATTTTATGTTTTCATTGAAGCATTTTCCGTGGCTGTTACCTATTTTCTTAGTGTTTTTTTTAATAAAAAAAAGTGTCAGATTTTTTTTCTGCTTTTTAGTTACTCCAAAAACTGTAAGCTAAACCTTATCTTTGACTACAAATATTTCATTTTAGAAAACAGTTATTATTGTAACTAACCTACTAACATTTTTTCGCTTGTTTTATTGATCTAGTTATTTGCAACCTGTAGACATTAGTTATTTATTTTATCGTTTCTAGTCCAGGGATTCCAAAACTTATTTCCGCGGTATTATGGGTTCTGTGGAATATTCAATCAGGGTTCCACCAAAATTATATTACACATTTCTTAAAAAAAAAAAACTTTAAATAGGTCAACTTTGGGGAATCTGTTAAAGACGTAAAAAAAGTTTACTTGATTATTGGCTTCTATAAAATAAAAGTTAGGTATGTGGATGGTGTTCTGTTATCTTTAAAGTTTGGGAAACCCTGTCCTAGTCAGTAGATTAGAAGCTCGGAGGTATTCAAAGCGTATGTTAATAATGTTTGCGTTTGCGCATATCTCACATAAAAACAATCAGTGTTTAGAACAAAAAAGTGTGGTAATTTTTTTCTTTTTTATAATATGATCTAACATACAGGTATGTCACCGAGCACGGTCTGACGAGAAATGTATCGGAAACCGTTATCATTTGTTATTAATGTCATGTTTTTCCCCTTCTGCGCTTCTTTCTTTCAGACTGTGTAAATATTATACATAATTATATTTTTTGGTCTGTGATACATAATATGTTTGAATATTTCATTAATGCTTCTTGTTGAACCTATCAAGTATGCGTAGATAGATATGTGTTTTAGTTGTAGTACATACTTTATTTTTGTTCTATATTAATTTATCTTTGTGACTGATTAACTATTTTATTTTTCATTGCCTTCTTCTTAAATACTTAAAAGGTTTATGCTTGTTAAGTAGCTCAAAGTTGAATATTTGTTATATTTTGTTCGTATTGTAAAATGAGCAAAATTAAATAAGTATTGTATGCATGTAGGAATCGTAATACATAACAGTAAGTAATTGCAATAAAAAAAAAATGTTTGTGCTCTATTAATAATAATAATAATAAGCTAAGCCAAAACTTCCCCAAAATATTTAAATTTACTACATCACAGTTTTATTATTAGTAGATAAACATAAACATCATTCATAAGATTTCGCTACTAGTACTTAAATAATTCGTGAGGTGAGTCCGTTTCCGTTTCATTAAAACCAAATAGTAAACATTCCGATTATTTGATTAATATAATTTGAAATAATGCGATCATTAAATTAAACATACCTACATACAATTTACCTACCGAGAATTAATTTCCTATGAAAAAAGATTCGATGAATGATAAATTGTTCAGAACTGTTTACAGTAATGTTTAAATTTTACTTAAATTGTTGTAATCATATAATTGACTAAGCAGATTATTATAATTACTATAAATTCAGACAAATAGGTATTTGTACTTTAAATTAGGTATTTTTTTAAGTAAGTACTATTTTTTCTAGCTTGAAAGTTATTTGAATGTCATTATCGTTAAAATGTTTCCATCATTTGTTGTGAAAAAAAATTACATGAAAAAAATTCAATTAGGTAATCGGCAGGCAGCGTTAAAAAAATTAGCAGATGTAGGTAGTAATTTATATATAACCTTTGGCTTACGTAACCTTTGACAAAGAAAAAAACGAAATTCATGAATTGCGCAACAATCACAAACAAAAGAGTTTAAATTCAAGAAAAAAAAAATTAACAAAAAAGTAAAACAATCGTTTGAGTAAATAACTACCAACTGATGTACAGTATAAGTATAATACCTACTTAGCCACTATCTATTGTTTTTTTTATTGTTACAGCAAATCTCAAGCGATGCATGCGAGGCGAGTGAACGAGAGCGAATGCTAAGCGAGTATCGCTCGCGGCTGCGCGGCAACCTCAACACACATAACATCAAGCAGTACGTCCGGGCGTTCATTAAGTAAGCATCATCATCTTCATCATCATCATCATCATCAACCATAACTCTCCCTACTGGGCTCAGGTCTCCTTTTACAATGTGGGTACCTACAGTAATTGTAATGATGTAACTTGTAACTTGTAATAATAATAATATGTAATATTATACTTAACCCTTCCCTGTCTGCGGCAACCGGTTACTAGGAAGAGTAACCATCATAATGCTCCCGGTCTCCGAAAATTTAAGTCCGTGGGTAAACGCGTTACACTAAATGTGTATTAAATAATTAAAATGCCAGTATCAAACGAATGCAATTAAGTAAATCTTTTGTAGCTAAATTGTAATAGTTAATTGTTTCTGTCAGCAATACACGTCTTCTTTTAGTAAAAAAAGTGACCTCTATATTAGATTTCATCTAATTCTAAGATTTAATGAATTTAATAGTTTTTCATTATTTTTTACAATTTTACAAAAAAGGAAGTTACTAATGGTCCACTAATAAACAGAAGTTCCTCTTCATTATTGCTGAAGCTAAGTACACGTTCCCACCATCTAATATGAATTGAGAGAGATGATTCCAAAGAAAGTAATACCAAGCCCTAACCCTCAACAGCCGCAAAGACCTAGTTCTGCGAGGTTGCCAGCCAGACATCCTGCTCATCACCGGCATCCTGAGCCCCTACTCCACGGTGGTGGAGAAGATGTACAAGGAACTCGACAAGGACAAGGTCACCATCCTCAAAGTGGAACGCGTTGGAGACGTTCTGGCTGAAGCGGTGAGTCAATCTATACTAATCCTACTAATATTATAAATGTGAAAATTTGTGTGGATGTCTGTACGTCCTTCATGCTCTAACGGTTGAACGCCACTAAGAAGCCCAATGAAGAAGAAGGGTTTCTTGTTCTTGTCTCATGGATCATAATGGAGACAAAAATTTGGAGCTCGTTATTAAAATTACTGCCTTGCATAATTTTATTAATCGAATGTAGAACTCATTGAATTGCTATCCGGCATAGTAATCATTCCGCCATTTAGCTATACTATGGTGTGTTTTATTGTAATTGTAAGCGCGAACAATACGTTTTGAATATTTATAATATTTCCTCTATAGGGAAATAAAGAAAGAGGTTAATTTGTTCCATCAGTAAGCGTATAGGTACCTCGTTTTTTTCGTCGTGATATTAAAGGTAAACAATCTTACACTGTCTTTTTGTTGTAATTATCGATTTAAAAATAAGACAGACACAAATTTAAAAAAACTAAAGAATAAACAATGATTTAATGTTAAAATAAATGTCTGTATACTTCTAAATATTTTTTTTAATTAATGTAAATAAAAGTTGTGCCAAGATTGTTTACCTTTTATATCACGACGAAAAAAACGAGGTAGGTATAGTTGGATTAGCTAGGGTTTAATATTTCTATTAGGAGTAAACTTATGCTAATACAATTTGGGCATGATAAAAGCAGTCCTGGAAAGAAGACGTTATTGTAATTATAAGATTGTTTTTATAGCTCAAAAGTTAAATACTTAATCAATTACATTCATTGCTCAGTTAAAAGCGCGGTAATAAAAATTTAAAGTAATTTAAAGAATATATTAACATCACGAACAACATACTTGAAAAAATGGTGATATATGTATAACCGTGTTTATTGTTAGTGAACTTGAAAACTGACGTACCTACTTCAGAAGTGACCTTGGTGCTGTATATTAATGCCGTGGATCGCGCAACTGAATAAGTAGGCAGGCATGCTTCGCCAAGTGTGCAATCGCCGCTGTTGCATCGGAAAGTAAAAGTAGAGGGAGGCATTTACAACGCTGCCTTAGTGCGGTGCATTGACCCTCCTGCACTATCAAAACATTTGACGATATAAGTAGTTCCTATAAGATTTTCAAAAAAGTGTTAAAAAACCATCTATCGCCAACTTCAAGCGGGTTACGTTAATAAATAAAAGGTGCGACGTTTCGGAGTACACATCGATTCCGCGAGCCAAATCCCAACAATGTTCGTCGTGTTATATATTATTATCATCGTTGTGATGATCGCAGTGATGGTGGGACTCTATCAGAAGAACACCAATGCTATGTGCAAATCTAAACGAAGATTGGATGGGAAGACTGCTCTTATTACGGGCGGGACGTCTGGTATGGGGCTGCGAATCGCCGTTGACTTCGCAGACCGTGGCGCGCGGGTCATCGTAGCTTGCCCTTTCGTTGACGAGGGGGTCGAAGGGAGGAAAATAATAATTGACAAAACTGGCAACGAAGATGTAGTTTTCAAGCTGTTAGACCTCTCCTCTCTAGACTCCATTCGAAAATTTGCTGCTGACATCATAAGAACCGAGAGCAGGTTAGATATCCTTATCAACAACGCTGGAATCGGCAGCATTGACGATTGCATCACGAGTGACGGAATGAGCTTAATTATGCAGGTGAATTACTTCGGACATTTCCTGCTTACGTTGTTACTACTCCCATTGTTGAAGAATTCTGGAAATCCATCAGACCCCAGTCGAGTCGTGAATACTTCGTCAGTCCTGCACAATATTGGGAAACTGGATATCGATAAGATGAACAGCGTGGACTATTACTACCCGACACAAGTTTACGGCAATAGTAAGCTATGTTTGGTTCTCTTCGCCCATGAACTGTCCAAGAAATTGAAGGGAACCAACATAGTGATTAACTCTGTGGATCCAGGTGCGGTCGGTACCACAATCTTCAATTGTTCTGGAAGATTTTTCGGTGCCATCACTACGTTTCTGTTTAAGAATCTTTTCAAGACTCCGTGGCAAGGAGCTCAGACGGCGATACATGTCGCCTTGGACAAGAAAGCGGGAGAAGTCAGTGGACAGTTCTTCAAAAATTGTAAGCTGACTCGAGCGAGGCGAGCTGCTTATAATGAGAAATTATCTGCCAAGCTGTGGGAAGAGTCCTTGAAGCTGGTAAAATTAAGCAATGAAGATGTTGAACAGTGTCTCATGAATTAAGATTTGACTGATATATTTTTTGGTTTAGTGATATATTTAGATTTAATATATTGTTTAATAAACATAATAATATTATTTGTTGGTTGTAAATGTATAATTTTATTCGTGGTCCTATTATCTAGAGCGTGTTTGCGTGAATAATAAAAGCGTTATATTGTGAACGATTTATTATTGTTTCGTAACGATTTTCAGCAAAGTACCATCGATGTAATAAAAAGTATACCTACGTTATGATTATGTCATAAGTTTTATTACTTATCGATAGTTAATAAAATTCTGAGTGGTGCTTTTCTTGAAATTGAAATAGTACTTTATATTTTTAATACGTCTAACAAAAAGATTGGATTTATTACAGAAAAGTGTTTAGTCAAATTATGGTTAGTATTATTATTAGTACGCACCTAATAAACTAACTAGTAATTACCTACTGTTAACAGGCCTACTATCTTGGTATGTACTATTTTGTCTCTGCCCACCTCAAAGTAAGTGCTAGTATATCTAGGAATTTTATTAAATGTTATGAAACAATAATTTGGGTATTATTAAATCTTAATTACAAATATTATTTTTTCGGATATGAACCGGTTGCCGTGGCAAGTAAAGGGTTAATTAATACAAATATCACTAACATCAGACATAAAAACATTTTATTGTTATTAAAAATATTTAATTTTAATGGTACCTACGTTAAAATTATACTATACTATCATACTACATGTAAAATTAACAGCGAATATCGTTAATGACAACAAGGTTAAGAAACATAAAATAATAAGTGGATGTATAAGAAAATCGATGTCCTTTTTTGGTTGTTTTGCCACGAATCCTACTAATATCCTACTAATATTATAAATGTGAAAGTTTGTAAAGATGTTTGGATATTTGGATGTTTGGATGTTTGTCCCTCCTTCACGGTCTAACCGTTGAACGGATTAAGATGAAACTTGGTACACAGATAGGTTGCATCCAGGAATAGGACATAGGATACATTTTATCCCGATTATAGGTTCCCTTGGGACGAAATCAATATTTTGTTTATCGACTTTTCCGCGGGCGGAGCCGCGGGCATCGTCTAGTATCTGAATAATACTTTATTTTTCATATCTTTATTGACGTCAATCGGTTACTGTTAATAATGATTGTTTTAATATTAGGTATAAGCCGGGTATAAACTTAATTTAAGTTTGTGAATAGTAAAATATTATTGTTTGTTACACTTTTAATTCCATTATGACTTTTAAGGGTTAGACCTTGGTTAGACGGGTATTCAGAAAAAAAATATGTTGATTGTCAAAGTCTTTCTTTCAACAGCGCATTGATTTTAATGCGACCATATCGTTGGTTGAATTAATTACCAACGAATAAACTTTCAGTGCCTCAAATTAATTTTAACCGATTTTAGTTTGATGCCGTCTTATACAAATTCTCCGACGGATAGGTAACTAGTAATTATTAGTTTAAGTCTAGTCTCTCAAACACACAACAAAGAATGTACCTACATATACTGTTTGTTCCGTGTTCTCAAATCTTCTCCAAATAAGTACATGTAAACATAATTACACGCAAAAAATAATTTTACACACGACAGAGCAGACGTTATAATTATATTAGGTAGGTACTCCAAAATACGAATTAAAAGACGTAACTTATTGTTCATAATTATATTTTTTTCACCCTCTCAAAACACTTAAATAAAACCAGTATTCGAAAGATTGTATCTAGTTACTGCGAAGTATAATTGTACTGTATATATGGATAGTTCTGTTGCCGTTGTCCCTATTGACCTTTACAGTTTCGTACGACAAAAACCAAGTAGTAGTAGAAAGACTGACAGGTTGTGTTAGTTACTATTCTTATTAATATTCATAAACATCAATGCACTTATATTTTCCTTAATTTTCTTATTACAACATTCCCTCGCCCATAGGCTAAGCTTCCATCGTCCTAATGTCCTTCCCGCCAATTTCGTTTTTTACTTTTTCTGGGCAGTTTTTAAATACTGGCCAATATTTTATGTGACGTAACAACATAATAGAATATTTATTCGAGAAAATCATGAACTTTACAGGAGTATGACGACTCATACGTCAAACGCATTGTTAAACTAATGGAGTAATACATTACGGGGAGAGGTTAAGTAGTAGTATTGTATCAATAATTTTAAATAGTGAACCTTTTAATGTTTCAGCCAGCAAAAGTGGCGCAGTCCCTCCTGCTGTTCTGCCAGGGACAAGGGCAGCTGACGTCACTGCCTCCGCCGGGAATAGAGCGGCGAATGTCTCGGGCCATGTCTATGGAGGAGTACGACAAGCCCAACATTCGCCGCCTGTCTCTCACACCGAGCACGGAGTCCCCGCCGCCAAGGAAGCTCTAGGCCATGGCCTTGGCCGGTTGCTCGCTAGCTGAGGAATCGGTCTAACTCCTCAACGGTATTGGGGAAATGTTTATCCGTTTTTGGCGTTAGTTTTGTGGGGTTAGACTTGGCAGGATGTTACATTAAGGAGTGTGTTGCGGATTGTATTATATTTTTTGCGAAATTTGAAAATATTTTTAAAATTTTCTAAAATTTTTTTTGTACACTGTTTAAATAATGGTGTGGGTCGATATTGTTATTTTCGATATCAATTATGTCGATAATACTATTTTCTTAAATTTTGTTGATTGAAAAATATTATTTTATTCCTACATTTAAAATCTATTCAACTATATATCGATTTTCATTTTCATTCAATTTTGCTGTATATTTATTTACACCAGATCAGATGATAAAACAGAAAAAAGAGATTAATTAAAAATAAGTAAAAAGGCACTTTTGTGGGTTGACCATTGTAATGATAATATAGTAGAAAGGGTTAATCGATTAATCGAAGTGTGTCAAGTTTAATTCCACTATTCTATGTTAGACGCTTTCTTAATTGGCTTATATAGAATAGAAATATTATGAAAATCACTTTCTTAAATTGCAATATAGCAACATCTTTCGGCGAAAATTTTAAAAAGTATATGGAGATTGATTTTAGGAAAAGTGTAGAGATAGTTTTTACTAGTAATGCTGGTTATATATTTAATTATACTTCGCTTATAGGCTAAGAGCATAATATTTTATATCATGTTATAAGATTATTTAAGTTGTAAAAAAGATTAATTTAAATTATATAAGAGTACGTGAGCTGTTAGAGGATTTTTTTTTTTTTATATTTATCACTGCTTGTAAAATTTTACAATATATTTACAGAGTTTAAATTTTATTGTAATATTTTAAGAAATCATTATTATTTTGAATCACGGACCAATATCTTTGAAGATTATATTTTAGAAAATATTTACAATATACTCCAAAATTATATAAATGAATCCCTTTCAAATTTTAATTATTTTTAAAATATTTATGGTTACCAAGTTAATACTTTCTAAATTAGTTATGTAACTTTTTAAAGAAAAAAAAAATATTTACGATAATTGAAAATACAATTCTCTAATTAGGTATTTGATAAATTATATCAATGTTATAGATATTTATGTTATTGTGGCTTAAATTTGCTAATATTTAAAAATGTAAGAAAATAGCTATTGAAAACGAAAAAAAATTTCAAATTTGTTTTCCTTGAATTATTATGGTGTCGTGTTAAAATCCGGAAATAGAAAATAATTTATAGCCAAAAAGTCAAAGACAAAATGTCAGGCTCCTCTATTGTAGTATTCACGAGTATGAATAAGTAAAAATTCCACAAAACTATCATTTCAGACTATTGTATATTGAATTTTGTGGTAGTTCACGAGATGTGATTTGAGAAGTGTTTATATTTTATAAGCTATTGTGTTTATAGATATGTGAAATGTGTGTATGAAAGTGTATTTAATGTTTATAGCAATAAATGTCATAATCTTTATCTTGTTTCGTTGCGATACTGGACCAATAAAAATAAATCTACTCCAGGGTGCACATGTAAGTAGCAAATGAAAGTTTGGCCTCCAACAATAATTAATAACCCTAACAATCTAGAGTGACGGTTTGAACGCGTTTAACTCCTGACCGGACAGTACGAATTCTTTGGAGACATCTACGAAATAAAAGAAATTTTACGATCGGGACATTTAATAAACGACAAACACTGTATACTTTTTGTATAGTTTAAACAACACAGACACATACAAGACAATTACACTTAGAATAAGCACTGCAACGCCCCCGCGCGCTGTACACGATGTCAAAAAATCTTTAAAAAATCATACAAAAAGTTTCTCCGTCCAGTATTTGCTACGAAAATTTGTAGAAAAAGCCAAAAAACGAGAAAAAATCGCAAGTTTGCTCGACGGAGAAACGAGGAGGTACATCTCTGTGGACACGGCGCTCGTCGTTCGGCCGAAGCGGACATTTTCGAACCTTTAATTAATTTCGCAGGTCTGCAATACTCAACATTAGAAACATGCGGCCGCGGTTTTGTGGCGTCCGCGTCGGCGGCGACGGTCGCGCCCACCACGTGGGCACCAACATGTCACACAGCCCTGACTTGCGCACATTTAATGAAGCACAAGTTGTTAAACTAGTCAAAAATGCACATCCATATAAAAAATATATCAAACTATAGGCCTATTGTATAAAATATTGCACTTGAGCTCCACTAAACTGTCGTGACTTGGCAGTTGGCAGGATTCGGATTATCAGTCGGAACATTCGGAGCGGTTACAACGAGCGGCGCGCGTTGGAGTGACGTCACAAAGATCGTGTACCGGTGACGTCATAGCTCGTCGTCGCAGCCAGGCTGCATGTCCGACGTCTCGATGGCGACCTCGTCGTAGTCCCGCTCGAGCGCCGCCAGGTCTTCTCTCGCTTCCGAAAACTCTCCTTCCTCCATTCCTTCGCCGACGTACCTGCGCAACATAAAAATAAAATTTTTTTTCAACCAGTGCACAATGTCCCTTAAATTACGACAATTACAAAACATCACATAATATCCTAGTGTAGGGCATATTTTCTTTTATTTATTATAAGTAACTACCACCCTAAGGTGGAGAGATGGCTTGGGATCAGATCTGTTTAATTCAAAAAGGTCTAGCAACTTATGTCTAAAATAGGTCAAAGTTTACGGCATAGTTTATGGAACCCTCGTCAAACCTCAACTTAACAGCACCGAGATGTATAGAGAAATGTCAAAAACTGACCAGTGAACAAAGGCCCTCTTGGAGTACATGAGATCGAACTTGTGGTCCAGCTTGCCCCACGCCTCGGCGATGGCGGTGGTGTTGCTGAGCATGGAGGCGGCGCGCTTCACCTGCGCCAGGTCACCGCCGGCCACCACGGACGGTGGCTGGTAGTTGATGCCCACCTGTGGGGTTAAATAAACTTAGGGAGACTTCTTCGTATCTGATTATATGTTAGTTTTCATATTGTAGTAGTACAACGTAACATCCTCGCTTCACGCTTTACTGGTCTCCGTATTTGTATACTTACCTATTTATCGTGAATCAAAAATGCCATTTTTTTAAATAATTATGTAATAGAAGTAACCTCTTAAAAGCAACATGAAAATTATGATGTTTGTGGTTACATAATTATCTATCAGCGAAATGTGCGAAAAACCACACATTGCGTCACCAAGGTGCGCCGTAAACTGACTCACAAAACAGCTATGACAAAGTGTTCACGTGCAACATTTGGAACTGTTCCCCACCGCATGCCATAAAAACTTCCCGTTCACAAAACGTATTCTCCCTATCCATTTAAATCACGGGTTTTACTGAAAATAAAATAAACTAGCACTACTATAGCTGGGCCATTACAAACGTGCAAACTACGTCATCAATCATTTTATCATATCTCTCGTTTACACCTATAGGTATATCGGAACTCTCACTCCCACATTCCAGCGAGAGTTCCGATATACCTATAAGTGTGAACGAGAGATATGATAAAATGATTGATGAATGTAATTTGCACGTTTGTAATGGATCTACTATAGTACCCATACCTTGAATCCCGTCGGACACCAGTCCACAAACCGGATGCCGGCTCTGCCCTTCATCGCGGCGATGGCAGCGTTCACGTCCTTCGGCACCACGTCGCCGCGGTA
>LGAG01000402.1:119106-141041 GCA_001278395.1 Lerema accius
CTCTGACACCGACATGCCTTCGTGGTATGCCTGTGTTTAAGTTATGACTTTGTATTTAATTCCTAGGAAAGGTAAGTTGACCTATTTTATGATCAACTTTGTTACTAAAACATTCTAGGCTTCCTACACTCTTGATGTTATTAGATAGACTAAGCTGCAATGGAGAAAGAAAGTTATAAGAGTTTTGAATTTTAGATGATTCGCGATCATACTAAACTTAATGATAGCAATGAAATAGTGATAGATGATATTATAGATAATCATGACTCTGATGCTGAGATCTATGGTAGTGTTGGTGTTATTGATTAGACATGCTAAAGTGGAGTAAAAGAGTAAGATTTAGAGAAGTTTAGAGAAGATTTTAAAGCCAATGAATACCTAGATGATTCTATGCATTCAGTCTTACCTTATCAGCAGAGACGACTGGCGCATAAGCTGCTAAAGGAAAGTGTATCCTGGGGTATGGAACCAAGTTCGTCTGGAACTCTGTCAAGTCCACATTCAGAGCGCCGTCGAACCGGAGAGATGCCGTTATTGATGATACCACCTAAAAAAATGATTAAAATAAAGATTAAAATTATTTAAATCAGTTGAAAGGTTTAAAATGCCATAGTAATTTGAATAATGACTATGGCCTTTGATGCTCGAAAGATAACAGTCGTGATGCGGAATAATATTTTTAAAATCTAGCTCGTGATATTTTAGCAAAAAAAAAGGTAGGAAAAGCATCTATTCATCAGTTAGTTTGATCATAATCCCCTGGACTTCAGTTCTAATCTGCAACACCAATGATTGAGGCATATTTTTACCTGTGATATAAGTCGATTGAGGTTGGCGTACGAGGGCCGCTCAATGGACAGACGCCGCCGGCAGATGTCGTATATGGCCTCATTGTCGACCATGAAGGCACAGTCAGAATGGCCGATGGTCGCATGTGTCGTCAGCACCGCGTTGTATGGCTCCACTACTGCTGTTGAGACCTGCAAACAAGGTATTGAAGAATTCACCAGTCTATCAAAGCTTACTTTAAGATAGATTTTGGTTTTACAGAATAAATGGGTGGTAACATATTTGCTTTGAGCAGTAACATACAAAGAAATAAGTGTCATGTGATTATCTATTTAGTATTTTTTTTAATAATCAAAAGTATTACATAATCTTAAAATCATGACTAGAATACCTGTGGAGCTGGATAAATAGCGAATTCCAATTTGCTCTTTTTGCCAAATTCGTCAGAAAGTTTCTCCATTAGCAGTGATGTGAAGCCGGAACCGGTGCCGCCGCCGAACGAATGGAATACGAAGAAGCCCTACAAAATTTCATGGATTTTATAATAACTATGTACAGAGAACTTAGCTTTAGCCAAAATGTAATAAGGTCAAAGTAATATAGAGCAACCTTCGCGGTATTGTACAAAAAAAATCACAAATCATTTTGACATGAAACAATTTTCGTCCGAAATGAAAATTTCCGAGCATCTAAAAATACATTATTTTGATGTCCATGCTTTTGATTATTCGATGACCGGACGGCTTGTAAAATCAAATGAATGGTCGCATAGATCCTAAACCAAGGGTTGGACAGAAGAGGAATGTGACTTACTTGAAGTCCAGTGCATTGATCAGCCAACTTCCTGATGCGTTCCATGACGGGTCCGAGCACCTCGCGCCCGGTGGAGTAGTGGCCTCGTGCGTAGTTGTTGGCGGCGTCCTCCTTGCCCGTGATCAGCTGCTCAGGGTGGTAGAGCTGACGGTACTCCCCGGAACGAACCTCATCTGCGAATAGGTTGGTAGCATTGGGAGAAATCATTGATGCCACAACGAAAAAAAAATCTCCAAAAATAATAGAAATACCTGACTAGTAATAATGAATAGAAGAACATAAATACTGACTGTAAAAATTGGAAGGATATTAAAAAAAAATACCGAAGTCATTCATAAAATGAGATGAATCCAATGACATCCCATACGTCAAAATCCATCAAGCCGTAAGTTCTAGAGCTTGTCAAAAAAAATCGAAATTTTTACCTTCCTGACGCAGTTATGTAGTTGATTTTAAAAAGAGACAGCGATCTTTTCTAAACAAGGCAGGTAACAATTTAGCCTTATAAATGCTCAACTTGGACTCAAAATTCTTTAACTTTACTTCAACTTCCAAAATTATTCAAACCCTCAATTTCAACATCTAGTAACATCTTTAATGCTGCCATTCTCCAGAAGATGCTGCAAAGCTCACCTATAACAGTTTCCTCCAGATCAACCATGACGACGCGAGGTACCATCTTCCCCCGATCAGCTTCGGAGAAGAAGGTGTTGAAGCAAGAGTCAGTAGCGTTGAGATCGGCTTCCGAACCGGGCAGGGTGCCGTCTGGCTTGATGCCATGTTCCAGACAGTACAGCTGCCAGCAGGCCACGCCCATTTGTACCCCCGCCTGCCCCACGTGCACCGAGATGCACTCCCTCTGCCGAAGACGATTAACAGAACTTAAAAGTCCTAGGTAATTAGGTTAAGTTTAAAAACGGTTCTAATAATCTTGCATTTCGGTCATACAGTAACGGCAGCAGAGCGTTGATGCTAATAAGTTACACCACTAGAAAATTGCTTGACAATTTGAAGCCAACCTGATTAATTATAAAATTACTCAAAATGGTATTTACTAGTACAAATTCTATTCTAGCCCATAATATAAGCTAAGAAACTGCAAACAATCCACATGCTATAACTACTACATACAGAAAAATCTATAGAACTTGGAGAAAAGCAAAGTAAATTTAATACTTACCATATTACTAGCAATTTTGTATATAACGGCGTAAAAAGAAATATAAAAAAACTTTTAAATTAAAACAGTTTTACAAAAATTTTGGCTGGAACTGAAATTTTGAAAAAAAATGCTAATCTGCGACCGTCCGATGGGCCGCTCGGATCTATTGTTCCTTGTCATTCCATTTTTGAACACTAGTTCTTTTAAATTTATTTTTATTATCAGCCAGAGTTTAAATCGTTTGAAATTTATGAGACAAAGTAGGTTATACAAGTTTGTAGGAAACATTTCGTTTCACGTTTTTTTAAATATTTCTCCTTCTTAACAATAATGTTCTGTGTTTTAATAATAAGATTCTCATTTTTTTATCACATTGAAAAACGTGTATACCTAATTTATGTAGGTATATTTCAAAAATCTTTAGAAATTTTATCACCGAAATATATAAAAAAAATTCATTGACAGACTAAATATCTCCAGAGCATAATTCTTTAAAAACTATAGCATTTACTGTATGGTGAATTCATCGAGGGTGAGTCACAAGTGGGGGAAAATTTAGGGGTGGACCCTGTGCTTTGAACTATTAGAGTACAATGGCGAATCGATGGGGACCCGTGGACCCTACAGACCTACACCATACACCATACCCAAGAGATGCTGGTACAGTGCGTAAGTTAATTTGCATTTTTGTGTTTATTCATCTCTTTACGGCAGTCGGTTGTTGAATGAGGGTCATAAATTGAATTCGAGTAAAAGAAATGCTAGTAATATTAGATTTTTTGAAATAACGAAACTATAATTTTTAAATTGATAATGTAAGTAAGAATTTTAGAGAAATTTGTAGTTCAAGAAGGACTTGGCTAAGAACCTACTATAACACACTTAAATGTCAGTTAGATGACTCATGTAAACTTATAATTATAATTAGACTTACAATTTATTTTACACCTTTAGGAGGTATTTATAGGCCTATAGTATCTGTAGATAGGCAACAGAGTCAAATCTGTACATTGAATATTTTGTTATAAAGATAGAGATTTCTTAGTTCGAAAGTTCTACAGTTGATGTGAAAGATATTTACGGTTATGTATAGGATAAAAAAAAGATTTAAAATTTAATTAACAATCGTTATAGGCGTAACAAAAACTCGTCCAATAAATCTAATCCTTTCTCTTAACTCGTAATTGGTATTGTCACGGACATGCAATTGTGGTTCTTGTAAACAGTATTCAAATGCACATGCCCCTGTGTTTTGAATATTTAATTGCGTGACATTGTCACGGCGGTTCGTTGGAGAGCAACGTGACAATTGATTCGACACGTTTGTTGTAACAGACAAACACTTGTAATGGAACAAATTTAATGCTTCACACTTGGTTTTACTTTAAAATTTTATTCTAGGAGTTGGTATAGTTAAAGTGCATAAAAGATAAAGGGTAAAAGTAACGATGTATCATTAAAACAAAGGTAATTTTGTATAGCTACATTTCGTATAGTGGTGTAATATTATTCCATCATTACTCGAAATTTTTCGAAGGTTCGATATTTTTTTACCTTTGGCAGTAAATAGGTAATAGGTTTCTTCTGAGTTAGCGCGCTTTAGCCACCCTATCGTTAGATTGGATTGTGATCAAGCACAACTTATTTACAAAAAGTAAAAAAGATCCCTAGACATCAGTACTTATAAAAGAGAATTATTAATTTGAAATGCGATATTTTGCTCCCTAAGTTTCACGATATAATCCCATACTTGTGCATCCATTAGTGATCAAGATTTCGACAAATAACCGTCGTCGAATCGACGCAGCGACGACAGGGTTTGTCGAGGGTAGATTTACCCGTCGATAAGAACGGGATGCGATCTTATCAGTATAATTATCTTTAATGTTACTAGATACCATCTTTGATCGGAGTCGGTAAGCTTTGACAGTTCGAAAATTATTTTAAGATTAAGATAAGAAAAAAATGAAACATTAGGCATCTAATTCTGTTTTCCCTATTAATTTAGGATGAGTCCTTAAATCTATAAAGTGCAAATTAATTTGCCATTAAGTTTTTTTAGTATAATTCGTAATTAATAAACCTTGCTACTTGTTTATACCAGGCGTTATGTAACTAAAATTTTTACTTAAAACTGAATTCGACCTAAAATAAGTATTTCAAGTGTAGATGGCTGATGTCTACTACTTCAAAATACTTAACAAAAACATAATTAGTAATTAAGATCACCTACTGACTAATAAAAGAATCCCATTATACCTACTTAGTTTTACTTGAAGTTTGTCACGATGTTTATAAGCGGAACGGAATAGTGCAAGGAACATAATTACTCCAAGAGGAATAGTGGCACTCCAAGCTTATATCATAAAATAGCCTATATCTACTGAATTATTATTAACACCGTTTAGACATTTAGTTGCTTCAAAGTACGTACAATACAATATTATCAACATGTCAATCGCTCGTCCAAAACATGGATTCAAGGGACAAAAAAAGAAAATCCGAATTATCCAGCTCAGTGACGTCATACAACGACAATGCCTCGAGGTGTGGCCACAATAAAAAATCCAATTTGACCCACGGAGGCGGAATAATGAGTGCTTTTTACCGGCTAATCCGGATCAGATAACTGGCAGCCCTAATGCGATGCCCGTTTGATATTCATGATCAGTCCCCTAATGGATGGAGACGAATGTGTTACTTTGAAAGTCCTGATTGTATAAACAGAACTACAACTAGTTGTAATTAGTCATACATTGTCATACAGTCTTACACATACATTGGTTAACAAGATGCGGTAGGTGGGTCAGTTGCCTTCCAAAAGCGAAAGGACCATTGTTCCATAGGGAGTCTTGAAGTTAGTACCTTATTTTTCTGTAGTTTCTTGAGCAGTGTCACATCAATGTTGTATTTGGAGTGTTATTCATAAATATACAATCAGCCGACAAACCAATATACGAGGAACATCATCATCTAAAGGCATCGCCGAAACTTCGTGGGCCGTGGTCTACGAGGTCTCATGGCATTTTCGTGAAAAGAGAGACATGCGGGGTTGCTTTTCTAATAAATGGTTCCGTTATTTATTTTTATTATCTTAATTTTTAATAGTTGACCAGTGACCAGACTAGTCACAAGACGTTAAGTAACTAATCGGTTATCGACTGGTGCAATGTCAGTGAGGAAGAGAGATTTTAAGGTTAATTTGTAGCTGCCTTTAAGCTTAAAGAAATTAACATTACAGTGCCCACCTAGAACATGAGGCATATTTGGTGCCAGTATAATATCTAGTAGTAGAAAATAATGTATACTTGTAGATAGTTAAAACGATTAATCGATTTATGCGAATGAATTGAACGACAATTCATTCAGCTTTATTGCGGGGAAATAATAATAAAATCAAACGGTAGCGGACGGTTGACGGTCGCCGTCGTAACGAGCCAGTAATTAAATCTTAGAGCCAGAGGGTGCACACAATGAGCCAGGTGCCGGTGTACTTGGTATACTTGGGGAGAAAACTTTATCGCGTTTATGTGAACGCCATTTATACCCGCCTGCGCTAGAAAGCGGGTAATGTTTGTTTACGTATGAGTGTTTTCATGTATGCCCATTTCTTTGAAACGCTCTACAGCTCAAGTGAAACAAAGAAACAAAATTATCTAGCGATGTTTCTAGATGAATTACTTTGACTTAATTTTTCGGGGATACTAACTATGTGGTTGCTGGTTTGTTTAGAATTTAAAATTCAAAGATTTCTTAAAGAATTTAAAAAATTGTAATTACTTAATTGTCCATCTAACAATTAAAGTCAACCAGCTATGCCGAGTTATTCGTCATTTCGCACGGTAAAAACTGGCACGATCGAGCGACTTGGCACTTCTCGAATTTACCTACAATAAATAGTGTAGTAAATGAAAATAGAGTCGTACCAATAAGAATTATTAATATGGAATTTATATGTAAAAATTCTTTGTCAGTAGAGTACTCGTACATTGAATTCACATTATAATATTTTACAAACAATACCACATTTCTCCTCGCCTGTACCCCACTTAAAACCAACGCTACTCTTTACGCCATAAAACACGATTTTGGGTGAAAATCCATTTTTTTCGATAAAAACTTGCATGAAAGAAATGCATTGTTCGGTGCATCGACAGATGGGGCAAGCGATAAGGGTAAACGGTTTGACACCAATCGGTCATATAGCGGCTTTGGGAGAAATTTCGGTCGAATAACAGTTACGGCGCTTTTATACAAACGAAGTATTATTTGTGTTTGTATTTAGATTCCAGTTATGCATTATTGTTATTATTAATGATTATTAGGTATTATTATTATTAGTGATATTTGCGAGGCTTTCATCTCTGTACCTATGAGGTTTATTGAAAGTATGTATACAAATTGTAGAAAACAAAATAAATCGATTTAAATCACTTTCCGTGTTTCTCCTGTTAATAGTCTGTACGTTCTTGGTCTATTTGTTTTAAAAACAATGAGTCATTTAAATACCTACATAGAGATACGTACTTGCAGAAAACTCTATAATTTGGAATGTGTCATTTCTGCAGTTAACGCGCATGTGTTAACCAATTAACGAAGTTATAGGCGCGTGATAACCATAAAATTGTCATTGAGTTGTAACGCGTAGGAGTTGCGGGAAGTATTTTGTTTATATTTAATTATTTATTATGTGGAAAATTAACAACAATGTTCTAAAATGGCGTATAGCAAAGCCCTTTTGTTGTTTTGACTATTGATATTACCTACTGTTTGATTTTTTTTAATGTTTGAAACTAGTACAAAACATTCCATAGTAATTAGAAACATTTTTTAAGTTATGTGGCATATTATCCAGGACAATTTCCATTTATTACTTGCTGTTTTTCTGTATAGCTTAAGAAAGTAAGATGACAAAAAAATCTAAGTCCAAACTCAGGGAAAATAAATAACCAAATCAAACCTCAGGCTAGACGTCAATTAGGCATTAACTTATAAAATTAATTCTTTCTGCTGGAAGACCATATACAATTGCATTTAGAGTAGCATTCTAATAGTCCTTAATGGTAATCTTTAAGCAAATTAAGAGAACTGACGGTCGTGAAATTACAGTATTGGTAAATTGGTCACGCGTAGGAGTTTAATTTATGGGGACTCTGAATCAATATGTATTTATGTTCGACAGCTTATTTTACGCTCTTTATATTGCCATTAAATGTGTACGCTATATTAGTTTTTAATTTAAATTTTAAGTAAGTACTTAATTGTTGGTTATATTTTTTGCGATGTAGAGCTAGATGTTGAAAAAGCTTAGATTTTTTTTACTTCAAGTATAAAAAAAAACCTGGTTATTCATAAATCACATCTAATTCGTTTTACAATTAATTTCAGGTTACATTTGACTTAAAATACTAATGTGTTCTTAATCTTACCTACCACATAATTACCTCAAAGTGATACTTAATATCACAGATTGATATCATAAACAAAAGCGTAAGTTACAAACCGCGTGTGGTGTGAACACGTGACGGTCACGTGACCGACCCGTCGCGTCGCATCGCGCCACTTAACATGCTGCAATACATTTATTAGTTACCAATACCACTCAATTACTTCATAGTCAGCAAGCGATTAGAAATCAGTTCAGAATTGTATCGTTGTAGTACTTAGTTATAGATAATGTAAGGTAGCGCTACTAGACTGGTGGCAATCGTCGATCCTAGGTGATCTACTAAGTTAAGCAACTTCGGCAATAAAAAAATGATGGGTGACCGGTAGTGGTAGAATTATTAGTACACTACCGTGCTTCTAACCCTGCTATAACCCTGGATGGTCTTGACTTTGTGAAAATCTTTGTATACCTATTAGGTACATGAAAAGCTTAAAAAGTATACTTTACTGGATTTGCTGGCATTTACGAAAATACCTATCGATATTAGCCCTTGACGTAAGAGTGAAAAGTTCTTTCTCAATTTGTCACTTAAAAAATGCATCATCAATGTGGACACAGCAAATAAATATTAATTTTAATGACCATGATATACAAAAGTGTGAGAATCGTGGGATTTTTTTCACTTTTTTCTGACTATTACGTACTTATGAAGGGATGATAACACTTGAGCCTCTATTAGAGACTTAACTGAAATGACACGCTCTCTCTCAAGTGGGATAATATCAACAATTACACAATATTTAAAAAGCCTTTCTCATTTGCAGGGTTAGCCTGGTACGTGTTGAATGGTGTGAATTTTTATCATGTTACTGAAATAATATTAATTTTTTTATATTGTAAGTGGGATTTTTGGTGATGATCCTTATTATTGTGTCGTATGATATAAAAAAAATTAAGTATAGAGCACCGTGAGAAATATTTGTGTGTGAATTTCTGCGGTGAATTTAAACAACAATGAAATGAAGTGTAAAGATGAAAGTTGATAAAGTGCACTTTAGTTATACTTATGACTTGGTTAAAATTTTATTTTTGCTCCCAAAAAATTAACAAATAATACATAAACAAATTTCATTCGCATTATGAATTGAAGTTCTATTCAATTTCTATATAAATTAATCAAAACAACTCAATTGTTACGATACCAGGGTATTTTCTTATTTTTAAAATAACAATGTACCTATTAGGTAAGATAAATTAACAATGACCACTAACAATTTTAAACAAATGCACACATCACGCCATACTGCTAAGGCCATAATAGGTGCTTATATCTATTGCATTCGGTGGTGAAAATAGCACCCTGACGCGTGGTGGTCACGTGACCGGTAGAGTGAACAACCAAACTACAACCAAACGCTGCCACGCTTCAGCCACGCGACCGACTTGTTGAGCCAACAACCGAGTAAGTAATAATGTCGTGATTATCTTGTTTATATTTCAATTTGGTTATTTAATTTGCTCGAAATAGGCACGTGGCTTAGCCCAGTTGGTGTTGAGTGGATGCATGTATCTTTAACCGACGTCTAATTGGATCTGTTTGTTCGTTAATCCCTTGTAAGTTTTCACTTCCAGCTCAAGTATTCATGGATAAGAATTTTTTAGAATACGTCTGTAATAGGTGACAGATACCACGGTAATAGGTTTTATGCCTACCTCGGTAATAGAGCCTTTCTAAATAAAATCAGTTTGAACGAAGGAACGCTCGAATCTACAAAAAATAAAATAAAGAAAATCTTAGAAACCATCATGGTTATAGATGTTTTTTTTTATAATACTTTATTAGTTTGTATTGTCGAATTCTTCTAAGGATTTATTCGGACTTTCAAAAAACCAAAGTGAAATAATCAGTATGATTTGGTTTACAAAATTTTAAACTATGAATTTATAACTACAGATGCGCTCTTAACATCAATGACGTCACGTTATTATCTTTACAAACAAACACACAAAGGTGCAGTTGGTTTTCAATCAGGCTCAAGAGCTGAGGGTATTGACGGACAAGTATACCAAATGTTACAATAGATATTAACAATTAATATCTACTTATATTATAAGTCTTATTGCATCGAAATAAGGGTTATAAATTTGGTAAAAATAGCCACTCTTATGTGGATGGGGGAAGGTTGAGATTGGTGATGCAGTGTTGCGTTTAGTCAGTTGTATAGATTTTAAGTGTTTTCGGTTGAAAGAAGAATAAACACTGTAGCAGTTGTTTTGATACCAGTATGATGTTGTTGGATGGGGCCTATGGGGCCCACCATAGCAAGTTGCCTCATAGCTCTGTATTTCAGCTAGAGGCAAGTAGGACAATCTTTGTATATTTTTTATAATAGAGGTCGATTCAAGATCCTATTCTGAATTTGTCGTAGATGTGAATTAGTGGTAGATAGTGGCAAATGCAAGCTCGTTTGCTTTTCAGATTTGAAAGTCATAATCAAAATAATCTTGTACGTATTGAACATTTCTTAATTTGCACTGTGTTGCAAAGATGCTTTATAGTGACAAGAAGAAACGGCGAAGGCAACTCCTCAGCAGATTTATTAAAGGGTTTACCAGTTTAAGTCTCGTCTGCTGGTTTGTTTATTTCCACAAAAAAGGTGTTATTTTCAATATAGAACATTTTATACTTTGCAAACGACTCTCGTCAATAGAATTGGCCAATTTTATGGTAACAATACATTCGATCCCCTATAAATAAATATCTGTGTGTCGTAAATTATTTGCGATACATATTTGCAGAACGTCAAATGTCAAATACTAATATCGTCTAGGTAGCTACTGCGGTTTATTGGTATTACTGATCCCATTTCTTTCCAAACTTTTACCTTTCAGCCTAAACTTTTATCTTTTAGCCTTCGGATTTGTCCAGGCCTGAACAAATATTAGTTTGACATCCACGTGGTTATCTATGCCAGATCTTTGTTACTAATTATACCACTTCTCTGCCAATTAAGCTAATTAAGCAGGAAAAAGTACCTATAATGCAAGCTATCAAGTATTACGTCACGCAATTTTTGACCCCTCTCTCGCCTATAACGCGCTGTAACGTTATTCCGTAGCCCTACGTTACGTTACACACAAGTACCATTTTTATTTAAAAAATCCTGAAAAAAGTCCTTCCATTTTGCCGAGTTACAAGAGTTATATTCCCTTGTTTTTGTTTTAGTTACATAAAATGTTACGAAACACGTTATTCGAAACTTACGAGTATGTAACGCATCATAGCGTTTTACGAGACCCATCCTACCCCAATTTGCGTAACGTAGGTAATACTTGAACGGCTAAGTACCATGTTTTTCGAAAGTATGATTATTGCTATTATTTTTACTTTTGCTTGTTAATACCGAAACTCAATAATATGAAATTTAGAAGTAAATACTAGAGTGTCATATGGTAACATAATTTGTGGTTCGGTCAATTCATCTCGCGGTATTATGAGAAACGGTTTCGTTTGGGAGGGTCCATGCCATAAATAATTAATTTTATTTTAATTCGCACCCCTGCTGAACTATGCCAAATACATCCACATAAATAAAATATAAATTAATCATTAAAAGTCGAAGAGTTTTTTAATTTATCTATATCAGAGAAGTCGTAGTTTAATGCTGCTAGTTTCATAGTAACACGGAAAGCTAAGAGGAAAGTGGTTAAAATTTCGTTGATTTATAATGAAAAGTGATCGCTTTGGAGTTATGGACTCCTTTGGATAAATAACACAATTAATGGATATTAACATAAACTAAGAAAACGTTATTACATTCGTATCAACCTCTTCATAAAGAAATTAACAACATAACCAGAATGATAATTAAAATGACTGCACCCTTAGCAACTCCATTAAAAAACGAATCAAATATTGGCTTAACAAAGCAAACTAAGCCGCGGGCAGCGATGAATTTAAAACAGGAGAACAAACATACGGACGGACTGACACAATTAGCTTGAGGCTAGTTGTCGAGCATCAAACATGTGGTTGTATTTGATTTCATGGTCTTGTTTGCTTTGAAGAGTTGAAGAGCCAATGGAATTAAAATGAAGGGCCACAAAGCCCACTGATAGCTTTATGAAGGAGTACGAATGCGTTGATGGATTTATGCTAATAGAAAAAACGTGGTTAATTAAAGCTTTAAACAATAATAATAATTAAAAAATGAATTAGGAGATTGAAATAGAAGAAGAAGAATTAATTGAGGCTATAATTATACTAGATTTATGAAGTGAAATGCAGTTTAATATTGTCCGATGTTTTAACGAAACAAAAGTCAACTGAATTGGTTATCTAATTCAAAAAAAATAAAATAGATGGCCTTCATTGCTTAAACAACAATTAACTTATTGTAATTACGAAGTGTACACAAAGTGTAGGGCACACCTATATGCATGGAAATTACATAACCTTTGTCGAATCAATTTACCACGTTACAATATTCCAAACACCGAATTTCTTGTTAGCAAAATCAATATTTAGTAATGAATAATAGTGAGGACTTCTGAGGGGAACAAATGGATTTATCCCAATACCCCGTAGGATTAGCGGTTAGCAGCATTGTCAGGGAAATAAATGACGTAGATTCATGGGGAGATACCGCTAAGTATGACGTTTAGTATTCCTTTACTAATTTGTAGGGATATCGTACGACGAATCGACATTTGGTATCGTGGCTAAGTTGTCTATTGTAGTTAACATCGGCTTAAAAGTTAGAGTATTTAGACTATGTAAAGTATTAGAAGCAAAAGAAAAGAAGTAGCGAATAGCAGGAAATTAAATACACAAAGTAACACTAAACTATAATTATTATTGTGAATTCTGATAGAAGTAAAGTAAATGATTTTTTAGCAGCTGTCTGGTAACTAATAAAGTTGAAATATGACAATATCGGAAATTAACTTCCTGTTGGAACTTAGCGGTGAATAATAACCGTGACGATTGAATGTGTGATTTAATTCGATCATACTACCGCATGTGTTTAAAACTAATTTCATAAAAATAACGGTGATTTTGGTGTCAGAAACGAATAACAGTCAGTTAAGTCAGATCTCTTTGAATTAAGCTTAATTCTAGGATTCGATATAACTAATAAGACTGCACAGCGTGTGATAATCCACTACTATTCATATTTATTTACTTCGGGATGGATTCGTCTATTTTTTCGTTTTTAAGACAATATAATGTATTATGAAAATCGTTATTTAAATTCAGAAATATTGGTTTTTTTCATTTTTATTGTTACATAATACATTACGTCTTGTGCTCAATACTGCAATAATTTTTAATGAACTAAATCCTGAATTAAGAAGTAGGGATGGCGTCATAATACCAGTATTCAATTCGTCATGTCAATGTAACAATACCTCCATCGTTCCTGTTCACATTTCTGACGTGTCCAAATTCATGGAAGCAAATACAGATACCAACAAAATAGGCCGTAACGAATTTCCAAAGCAAACATTTAATGTAACACGACCCAACGGGTGCCCTTTTCCCAAAAATCGTTTATTAGGACACCTTTATCACAAGGGAATAGAGTTTAAAACCGTTGTTGAAGCAGGAACAGTTGTAATGGGTGCAGATCTCGAACAATGCGCCAGCGCAGGGGTGCGCATAACCATTCACAACTTTTCGCTCTTTAACGAGCATTGTTCCAATTTGATTTATATTCATAGTGCTTCTATTATTACGAGCGGTAAATCAAGTGTAAATTCTCTTGTTCTGTTGAACTGAATACTGGAAAAGCAGATGAATTCATTTGACTTTCTATCGATTATTATTTATGTATTAACTATTAAAGTAAATTTCAACTCTACTACTATTTTTTTCTGAATTGGGATCAAAATTTCTTGCCTACGGAGATTTTTCAAAACTATTATTGGGTTATTTACTTCTGTTTATTAGTCGGTAATTAGGTACCATGTTTCTTTGAGCATATTTTAAGCTATTTTTTAACGTAATATGTATTACTTAATACCTACGCAAAGTATGACAATTATAATGCATCAGGAAAAAAAGAAGTAAAAGAATAACTTGCAAAAATAAAGTATTTATTCGTTACATATTTTTATGATTAGATAAATCATTTACACATTTTTGAGATATCTTATTGTCTTTCTTAATCCTTAACTAAATATTGTACAAAATTCGTAAATAAAAATATAGTTGAATTTGGTATAATTGTTACAAAATATGACTAGAACATTAAAATACATACATCAAATTTGAGCATTTAAAATTTGTTGATTTCTATAATATTCCCTATATCTTTGGTCATTATAGTAAATATTACTTTGAGCATAACTAGCTTCATTATTAAAATTATATCTCTCATTAAAGTTATAATTAATATTTGTATAATTAGCAGGGTAATCCTCAGGCTTTGGTTGCCTACGGCTTTTAGCTGCAGTCTCGAAGGCATTTTTAAATAATTCATAATTTTTCTGGTTGAAGTAGCCGTCAGAACTGTTTGGTGTACTTACTTCATAGTTATTATTGTAATTATTACATATATCATATGGCCTTTGATTGTAATAGTTTTGTTGGTACATATCATCTCCGTAACTTGAAGGATTTGTGAAAAATCCACTGCCTGTTGTAGATGTTATGCAATTTCCTCCTTTATTGTTGACGGACACTGTTACGTTTCCAACGTTAATAAGTACGCCTTCAGAAGTTTGAAGAAAGTTGCATCCATTGGGAAATGGTTTACTGAAGCCTTGAAAGTTTCTATAACTCCCATCGGAATTACTCTGGTCAGTCTTGTTAGGTATAAGAAATATTTCACGGAAAGCATCTTTATTTATTTTCTCTCCAGCTAAAGAGTAATTCTGTAATTTTTCGTAGTTTACGCTAAACCCTTCAGGGGGTACTTGGTCAGTGTTAATATTGTCTAAGGATTCTAAAGTTTGACTTAGAGCAAAAATATAGTTGTGAGCAAATCGCAAGGTCTCTATTTTAGTTAACTTCGTGTCTTCGGGGAACGTAGGCAAAACACACCTTAATCTGTCCAACGCTTCATTTAACATGTGCATTCGATTTCTTTCTCTGTCATTAGCTTTCATCCTTCTATTCCTTTTGATTTTTAAAATCTGTGTTGGGCTTTTGCATCTCGTTACTCTGTTTTTGCCATTTGCGTACTTCCTTTTTGGTTTATTCGGATCTTTAGACTTCTTTTCTTTCGTTTTTATTGGTGTGGATGTCTTATCTGTACATAAGTTATCTTGGAAGCTCTTAACATCTTCTGGTGTTTGTTGGAACGGATATTCGAAGCCGTCGGTAAACAGTTTTCTGCGTACACTGCTTTGTTTTGTCGGTGTAAGAGATATACCTTGATCTGATGTGTTGTGTTTGAAGGGAGTGCTGTGGGTTGATGAAGGTGTCGCCAAGGAGTCTGCGTAGGATCTGTCAAATCCTGAGTCGGTGCTACAGATACTATCGTTAAAATCGCAGTAGTCTTCAAAGTCAGTGGTGAACATGATGAACCTGAAAGTAAAGAAAACTTACATGAAAAACTTGAAGCTACTCTTATAACTTATAACTTATTAAGAAGAAGATGGCTGATATATTACATTAATTGGTATGTGGACACGGAGAATCAATAAATCGTAATAACTATTTACATTGTGATGAAAACATTCGCTATAAAAATATTAAAATTTAAAAGTATGCCTTGTTCCATGATAACTCTAGCACAAATTAGATAAAATAAAATGTGTTTTATACTTGTTGAATTAGAATCGCACCGGTCTTGTCAGTAATCAATTTCTGATAGAACTTTAATTGCAATCATTAAAGCTCCACAAAATTGCGCGGTACAATTAAAATATCTTGTTATGACTAATTAAATAATAACAAATATATAATATAAAATTGTAAGTATAGAACTAAATACATTTGATACAGTAGTTATATACGGATTTTTGTTTTACACCACTTTACATGTCAAGCGTAACATGGACTGTTCAAACTTCGCGTGACTTATGACGTGTTACGGAAAGTCAGTTGAACTTTATCACTTCCCGCTTCCGGTGCGTGATTTCCGGTTGGGGTGTTTCAAAGTTAATTTCTTGATTGAATCTTAATTGATCATTGTAAGTTACAAATATATTCTTATGTAATTTTATTTAATATATTTCTATGCTAAGTATATCGCGAATTTATACTACGAGTAAGTAGGTATTTGAACGTGGAATACATGCATTACTTCATTTTGTAAATAATAAATTATTACTCTGTGTTTATTGTTCTTAACTTTTTCTTCCAAATTCAAATTTAGCGCGCGATCAGTCAGATTCAGTTTGCAGCTAACAAATTATTATGTAATTTGCGTTTGCGTATCATGCTATTAATTATTCTGTGGTACATATTTAATGGTAAACAAATGGTCACGTGCGTGTCGCGTGCCCGACGGCACAGGTGGTCACCCACCCTTAAGTTTAATAGACCGCGACCATTTTTGTACAGTTTGTTTAAATCACAATTATTGTATATCTATATTAGTTTTACTGTATAGTCAATATTATTTAGGGATTTTAATATAAATGTATAAAATAAAAAACTGTCTAGACTTTTTAGATTATCTGGGAAGTGCCCTCGCCAAGTCGATCAAAAAAAGCGGCACGGCCTTAACCATTTGATATTTAAAACTATCTATTACCTAGAAAAACAAATTTATTTTCTGAAAGTAATAAAAATTGGTATCATGAATTTGATTTGTTCCATTTCCTAAATTTTAAATTAAGAAGCAATATCAACATGTTCAAAGTTTCGATAATGTTCATTTTAAGTAATCAGTTCATGTTAAGTATCGTCTCTTCCAGATCGCTAAGAAATCTATTAAAATGGCCTCTTTCTCTAGACATATTTTATGTGTGTGCCAAGTTTCAACATATAGCTTTAAAACCATCCAACCATACTATGACAAACCTACTCTACAATAATAAATTAATCTAAAGTTACTTAGGACTAATTGATTACTTGTTATTGGATCTTATCTAACTAGATCACACTATGTCTAATTTATGTAATGTACTTTTTGTATATTCAAGAACCATTGATTAATTATTTCCAATAGCATCTATTATAGCTTGTTTGTTATTCTCAAATTTTGTTTAGATACTACGATTCAACAGTGCTACGCTAATATTCCGTAGCATTAAAAGACGTAGCAGTACCTAAATAACCATAGTGATAAAATATTATATACTATGAAATAAATTTTATGATTATGTAGTTATTTTAATAATTCTTTAGTAATTACTTATCATTATGAAAGTCTAATAAATATCTGGCCACAAATAAAACAATAAAAAAACCAAAAATAACTTACGTTGTAAATCTACAGGACATCAACGCCTAACAGCCACAGATTCACAAGCGTAAAAACTAAACACTAAATTAAAAACACATCACAAAAGTTAATTAGTTGTCTATGACTAGTAAAAAGAAAAAAGCTAAACATCCATGACTAGAGTACGACGCAGTTGCCCATGCGTCTATGGCATACTGACTGTGGGTTGGGTCCCCATGCGCTCTGTTATATGGGGCCCAATAGGATGGGCAGTGGCCACGCCTACTGCTTCAACTGTAGTAGCAGATAAGTGGTCTGGTAACTCGGTAAGTGGTGGTTATGCTTAATACAAAAAGAAACTCAGTACAAAAAATACACTCGTATGAGTACAATTCGAAAATGCGTCCAAATCTCCTTTTTAGGAGTAGGTAGGTACTTTTTGGCCATCTTGTACTTTGCGGGACGTAGCATTCTTAGAAAATAGGGACCATAATCAAAATAGGGAGAATAGGTAAGTAAAACTTTTACTTTTATAAGTTAAACATAAAGAAAATAACAGATGTAAAAACTATTATGATTTTCTGAACGGTTACGATTCGTAGCGCAAAAATAGCACGACAATGGCACCTTGGTTCGCTTGAATTTGTTTAATGGGTTAATAGTGCGTAAAATGTATCGTTTTTTATTGGTAACCCTTTGTCGATATCGACAAGCCATAAATTATATAAATATTTGATCAGACACGCATTCGGGGATGTTATGGGGTGTAAGGCAGAGTCTCGATTTTTAGTACATTTATTAGAATAATAAATAATGTTTAAACTTTAAGGAAGTAAATAAACATTAAAGTACTACGGTAATATTGTATCCCGGGCATACATTTGCAGTGTTTCATTGAATACTTTTTTTGACGGGATAATGAGATGTTTAGGTGTAGATATTTTATATGTTTCCTAACTTTGACTGAAAGGCAATACAAAAAATACAAACATTTATTCATTCCAAAGGTTTTACAAAATTGCAGGAATATTTAGATTAAATATCGATTATGAAAGATAATTATTTTGATGGGGATGAATATTTAGGGCATGATTAATTCAACTGAAAGAAAAAACTGATCTGATCGATGTTTCCGGCTGATTGGCTACCAAACAAACGTGCAGAACATTTTAGTAGTAAATGCTCCGTTGCTAAATGTCTATAACTCCGACACGCCTTAATGTAAAGGGTTAATAGTTAGCAGTTATTACAAATATACATAATGTTGTATTTTTCAAACTTAAAGACCATTGAGATTCTACGTGCGTCATCTAGAGGCTAGTAGAAAACCTGCTGGGTTTTATTATTCTACTGATTAACAAACGAAGCTATCTTTCAAATTCTCTAGCTTTCTATCTTTGGCTACATGTACTTTTCGCCACGTTAACTTAAAACATGTCAAATGTCAAACTATGTAGTACTTTCCAGGATATTTTTTTAACTGTACCGCAAGTTAGAGCCTTCATGGAAGCTGTTTCTGTAACCTTCATTACGCCTTAAAGTTAAAAATTAAATATTTTTTAATCTAAACATCATAAATCAACTAGGTACTTTCAGCTAAACTTAGAGCAAACAAAACAGGTGTGAGGCGACGCGTCATGTAACCCCTTTCAATCTCATAACTCCAGTTTAAAATAATAAATGGAGTCGGGGTGCGTAGTTTAGTTACTTTGTCGTCGTTACGCTTGAGAGCCCATGAATGCATTAAAATGGACCAGTGCGCAGTCGAAGGGTTAGATCTGTCTGTAGTGATTTTGACATCGATTGGTTTTGTGTCGATAGTGTTTTCAACTTATGATTTTGTTGTCGATAAATTAATATTACTGTTTCGATAATAGTTTAAAGTATGGGTTGTTTCAATGACTGGAGCAATCCATTATATAATTTAGTCAAGTTACTTAATAACACGTATTGAACACATTACATGATGATGTCCGAAGAATTTACTTAAATGATAATTAATTCCATTAAAGTGTTGTCAATTTTTTTTTACAAAATAATGCTTAAATTAAAAAAAAATGACTCTTAAAGTTCGTTTTATATGGCAAGGTTGCCAACCACTGTCCAAAACAATTAAATTTTATAGAACAATTAAATATCGATATAATTGATGTAATCATAGCACCTCACTATTTAACACCCCACATACAACGCGCCCCTTACGGACCAAACACAGACCGCCACCGAGCATAATTCTGCGGACTTATTATTTGCTTGTTTCAAGCTTATCATATCATTTAAGATCGTGATTTTACGACTGAATGTATAATACCGGATTTAAGTAACATTTTTATTATTTTTCGTAGAGTAATTAGTTCTATGAAAGAGTGAAGAGTGAATACTTAATACTGATAATATTTTTTTATAGTTAAAGTAGTGTTACGACACTACTTTAACGTGTTATAGGTACTATACGTAGTATAACACATACTTTATAGTATCTGGTGGTTACAGTTGTATTGTAGGTATCAGATTTAGGTATCTAGTAAAAAATATTCTTATGTAATAAATGTATGTGAACCATCAAAAAATATACCTACTTTTTGTGACAAAGGTAGGTAAGTACTAGCAAGGATAATATTTTTAATATTTCTTCATTCAAAAAATGTTAAAAAAAATCATAGACATGAAGATCAAATAGTTTGTCAAACAGCAAACAAAATGTGGAAGACCAATTCGAAAATGTTTTTAAATCCTTTCACAAACAAAAACATGTATAAATCCTAAAATATTTACCTACACTCATACATTGCAGAGCTAATCTCTTAAATATTAAAACATTTATTGAACCAAGTTCCGTCGTAATCCGTTGTCGGGAGGAACTGAATGGCGGAGTCATAGTGGGTCGTAGTTTAAAAATGTTAAAAACCTTTGTTAAGGGTTGAAAAGGGTTGTAAATAATGACGGTGCAATTCCATACAGAGCTAAACGGTTGCCCATAAGGGGCGGCGAAACATTTTTTTTATATTTTTAAACGAAGAATTGATGGCAATGTTTCAATAATAATACCCATAAAATTACCTTTTTTGCAGATGAGTTTATTCCATTTTAAAGCTTACGGATAAAGTCCAGCAGTAACTGGTAGTTTAATAAAATATCATTATTTTAATTTAATTACATAACATTAATTTTATTTTTTAACGTTAATTTATGTTTGATTATAATGACAAAGCTATCCACACTTAAATAATTGTTTGAATGAATAACATCTTGTATTGCATGTTAACCCTACGGCTGCAATGTATACATTTATGGACCTATAGATGGTGATATACATTTTTGGTACTAATTAATTTGAAGAAAATTTCATGCCAGATTATTATCTTGTAATTTAGAATAACGCAATTTAATTTAATTTTACCTAGTAAAACAACTTCAAACGTTTTATTTACGTCTCGGGTGCCAAGATGTAATTAATAATGTTGTTGCCGCTGCTTCAGTGCATAAACAACACACTTTATCAATCATATCACCCTCTATGCATTAAATAAAATGACGTTATCATGACACACAAGATATTTTAGATATTATCCATGAAAATATACGAAATATAGAACAATGTTCGAAATGCGATACTGCGTTACATTTGCTGAAAATTGTTTATTTAACGCAATAATTAAAGTTGTATTCGGTTTATTTGCACACAGGAACGTGAGAAAATTACCCTTGACATCAGGTGTTGAAGTGACAGATAGTGGCTTTATTATTTTTTGCAATAATATTTGATTTGATGCGCTTTATTAATAGTTAGACGGTCTGGTAGTTAATACCGTTCAATAATGTTCATTCAGACACTCAAGGAGATTGTAAATATTAGTTTAGGATTTATATTATACTAGGGCAATTTCAAGTTATTTAACCTTGTCACTTGTAATTATAATGGTTGTATCACTTTGTTAGGGTACGTTCCTGTTTATATATTTTAGGGAGTTTGGTGTAGAAGTTCTTCGATGCATTGGTAGGTACACTTGTTAAGAGTAACTATATAAAAATTGTCTTTTTGGATACGCATGAAGATGACAAAATATAGCAACATAGTTTTACTTTTTATTATGTACTAGAGTTAATAAAATAACAATATTCATAGTCTGATCCTAGGCTTGTACCGTTTGGGATTCTATTGATTCTATTCTATTGGGATTCTATAGAATGTCCCAAAGTGGAAATTTATAATACAAATTTTGGGATGTTACAAACGAATTTTATTATTTTATAAAAAGACTGGGTGACCGGCAGACTTTTTCCTATCACATATTTTTTCCCTTATAAATTATATTAGTTTTCCAAATCAGGTTCTCCTGACGTTTAAATTTCATGTCGGTAGGTACCTTTAGTAAATGCTCATTATATTTGACAATTTTGGCTATGGGGACTATTTTATAACGCTAGGTTCTAGGTATAT
>LGAG01000402.1:141384-166619 GCA_001278395.1 Lerema accius
GTGCAATTTTAAGATATTTAAGCTTGTTACTATTGTGGTTGTATCGCTTTGTTAGGGTACGTCCCTGTTAATATATTTCAGGGAGTTTGGTGTCGAAGTTCTTCGATGCATTGGTACATTTGTTGAGAGTAACTATATAAAAATTGTCTTTTTGGATACGCATGAAGATGACAAAATATAGCAATATAGTTTTACCTTTTATTATGTACTAGAGCTAATAAAATAACAATATTCATAGTCTGATCCTAGGCTTGTACCGTTTGGGATTCTATTGGTAAAATAGAATGTCCCAAAGTGGAAATTTATAATACAAATTTTGGGATGTTACAAACAATTTTTATTATTTTATAAAAAGACTGGGTGACCGGCAGACTTTTTCCTATCACATATTTTTTCTCTTATAATTTAATTCATATATTAGTTTTCCAAATCAGGTTCTCCTGACGTTTAAATTTCATGTAGGTAGGTACCTTTAGTAAATGCTCATTAGGTATATTTGACAATTTTGGCTATGGGGACTATTTTATAACGCTAGGTTCTAGGTATATACACAACAATAACTTTAGTAACGATAACGAATATATTATGTAATAGTAGAGAAATAACAAAAGGAGCCCACTATTTAAGTATCCTAATGAATTTATTATAACTACGCAAGAATTATAATTGGGTCTTATGTAAAAGATTTTACATAAAATAATAAATATGTATAGTGTTATAATCATAGTTTTTGCGTTTGATAGCCTTATTATAATTGTAATATATTTTTTTTATAAATAACTTTTGTTTATGTGGGTAGCAAAGCAGAAAGATATTGCGATTATAATCAAATTAAATAATTGCTTAAGTACTACATGTTTGAATGATTTATAAAATAAATTATTACGATATTTTTTTATGTCGCAGTTACCATAGATATTTTACAGTTTCTTACAAGGCTAACAAATTCCAATGATAAAATTTATTATGACGCCGAATGCGAAAGAGAAAATTTTTTATGCATTGATATTACATTATTAAATACATTATGTAGTCACTTTTTAGCGCCGTGCGATATGTGATCTTATTACCTACACAGAATATAATTCTGAACGAAAACTATTTCATCAAGGTCGAAATACACCTATTAAAGCTTATATTTCGCTACCCATTAAACAAACAATCATGTCTTTAAAAAAGAAAAACAATAAACAAAGCAAACGTAAGGTAATTATGAAATAAAAATTACTACGCAGTTTTTTCAAATTAGCATAAAAATATGTAGCTATCCCAATATCTCCAAAATAACATTCATAATACTTTAATAATTATGATTAGGTGTAGCTACTCGTATATGACCGCGATAGAACTCTACACACACATTGCGTGCGTAGCGTTTCGGCGCGGGCGCACCTATAGGTATATCTAAAATATTAAACCCTATCACAGACAATGTAATATAAACGTACGAACTTTTGAAACTATAAGTACTAAACAAACAGCAAAATAAAACAAACATTAGAAATCGCATATTTTATATTTGCACAATTGGCTCACTCCGGTCAGATATCGCCCATAATAACCGCTCAAAAATAATTCCTGGCTACAGTAAAATTGATAATCTAGCTAATCCTTATTTACACTGAAGGTGGGTGAAGTGGGTGAATTGATAAGCCTGCTGGTAGACCGATCCAGGCATTTTTATTGGTAATTTTCATTCATATCGCTTGTTGCGACGCAAGTTTCGATGGCATATTTAACGGGGTTTGTTTTATCGTGTACACGGATTATATTAATTCTATTTTTGGTACGAAATGTGCAGTTTTTTTAATACAATGTGAGGGAGATTCACGATAAAATCCACGTGTCAAAATTGGCGCGTCGTTTACGATTAAATACACAGTACCACACTACACGATGCTACTAATAGCGCCTCATGCGGTTTATTCGCGAACTAAATTCGGGGCTAACAAAAATACGGAGGCATTGAAAGGGTTGAAAGATGACTTATTAAAAAAATTTGTTTTGGAAAACAATGAGTAGCAACACAACGAAAAGAATAATAATACTGAAGGTAATCTTAATAGGTGCTTTTTTCTGCTGTCCCGGTGGCTCCATTCTGCTGGCCAGGGAGTAGGTAGGTACATATTAAATGCACCTACCTATATAAATACATAACATTAAAGAGAGAATGAAATGGGTATAGATACCCAAAATATGGTAAACACTATAAAATAAGTCATATACAAAACTTTGCTTACAGGAAAACAATGGCTAGATAACTATAATTTCTAAAATTCAAATAAATTGTAAATACCTATTTTATTTTTTACACTCTGATTTTTTTTTCTAAAAATTATCAGAACCAACATTCACAATTTCACACGGCCATGAATGGATCATTCTTGATTTTCGTCCACGTTATAAGGCTGCTGCTTGATTCTATATTTGAACGATGCCGCCAACAACACGACGGAATGTATTCAGTTTAACAGCCACCATAGAGTACTGAAATAAATCTCCAAGTAGTAAAAACTTGATATAACAAATTGTATTTATTAAATTGATAATAATAGTTAATGATCTCCACAATTAGCAACCAAATTAATTTAAATAGGCTCGAAATAGAAAAATCGAGTTAGAGCATAGATCGAAAATCTCTATTACACACCGTAGACAAGGGTAGAATTAGTTTTTTTAAATTGAAGTAGGACAAAACACAATGTCATTTGTCAGACTATGTGACAAAGACTCAAAGACAGAGACACTGACTATATGACATTTGACATAACAAGGACTTGTTGACTGACATTTTTCAATAAAATCAAATGAAAATAAACTTTTTGTACTAGTTTTTAGTTTTAAATAATTAATTATTTATGTATGTAATTAATTATTAGAATCATGTAGTTTTTAAGGCAACTCGAAGAGTATTTATATGTCTTGTCTAATCAGTAAGACTCAGTGTATTAACCATTCAACAACGCAAAGTACAAAGTACGAATCAAATCTGTTCGTGGCCCTATTTTAAAATAAAAATTGAAGTTGAAGACGTAATTGCTACAGATAAACTAATCATACCAGTTATATATTTTTTTGATTAGATAACAAAATCTCTAAATGGTTGCCATTCAACCATTTAAGCTCATGTTTAATTTACCTAGATTCAATGCATCACACTGTTTGAAATTTGTGAGACTTAGTAGTGAAATGGTGAGTAAAGAAGACCTTGGATTAATGATTATGTCAATAGCTTTTAACTATAAATGTTGTTAAGTGATGAATACAATATTTGTGTGCATACATTCATAATAATGATGATAACAATACTGGTTTTTATTGAAGAGCTTTAACAATTATTACAAATAATTTAAATAGGTATTTTAATTAACTGAGTGTATTGTTGTTATTAATATTAATACTTATAGATCTTTCTCTAAAGCTATCACCTTTTTGGTTTAGATAGCTACCTAAGATTTTTTTGACGGCCATATGGCGCAATGGTTGTCAACCCAGACTGCCATTCTGAAGTTCCTGGGTTCGATTCCCAGCAATCCGCAAAATTTAATGATGAGACCCAATTTGTGACACAAGTAAATTAATTCTAGTCATATTTAGCCTAATATTATTTTATAAAATTTCCATCATCATTTTATGGTAATATAAATTAGTACCTATTGTTTGATAATTTTAGAAGAGTCCTGTGGTTGCAGTACAACAGGGAAAATTAAGGGGTTCTGTTGAAAAACTCCTTAATGATTCTCCATATTACAGTTTTAAGGGCATTCCTTATGCCCAACCCCCTGTTGGAGATCTTCGGTTTAAGGTCAGTACATAAATAACAGATGTTTCTAAAACTAAAAAAATTATCAATTAGTTATCATTATATTTATACAGATTATGAAGATACCTAATTTGTTATTATGATTCATACCAAAAGTACCAGCTACAGAAACATTATAAATTATAATAATTTTTTTACTTGTCTTATTTTTAAAACAAAAACTTTTAGTTCCAAAGCAGTTTTTGTGAAAATAATGCGTATGTTATGTGATATTGAAGTGATATAATCACCATGGAAAATTTTAGTAACATGAAAATGTGGGATTTCTGTTCCAAGGTTTATGTAAAACTGTGTTCTAAATAGGACAAGTTAGGAAATGGACTGTAAATGATTGATTCACAGACATTTTAACTGCGACAGTCAACAACAACCACAGTTTAGATATGCCATCTTTAATTTCAGGCACCTCTTCCCCCAAAGCCATGGAATGGAGTATATGATGCAACAGAGCATGGATCGGTTTGTCCCCAAGTTGAAATTCACTCAATGAAAGTACTAGAAGGGGATGAAAATTGCTTGTTCCTGAATGTTTATACCCCGTCTCTGCAATCAAATTCAAAGCTACCAGTAATGGTCTATATACACGGAGGAGCATATATGAATGGATCCGGTGACTCTTTCATGTACGGACCAAAGTTTTTACTTGAACATAACATTGTTTTAGTAACGCTGAACTATAGGTTAGAACTCCTAGGTTTCCTCTGTTTGGATACACCAGAGGCACCTGGAAATGCTGGAATGAAGGATCAAGTTGCAGCTTTTCGGTGGGTGCAGAATAACATTGCAGAATTTGGAGGTGATCCTTCCAACGTCACTATTTTTGGTGAAAGTGTGGGAGGGGCTAGTGTGACTTATCATATGTTTTCACCAATGTCTAAAGGTTTATTCCATAAAGTGATCGCTCAAAGTGGAGTTTGTATATCAGATTGGGCATTTGGTTTAGGTGCGAAAGAGCGTGCATTTAGGGCAGGAAAATATTTGGGGTCCGATGCAAACAATCCTACAGACCTTGTAAAATTTTTCAAAAGCCTTCCGGCAACAAAACTGGTTTCCCTCACAACTAAGACACTAACTGAAGATGAGAAACACAGAGGTTTGTCCATACATTTTGCTCCGGTTGTTGAAAAAAAGTTCAGCAATACTGAAGCATTCTTAGAAGAAGATCCATTGAAATTACTCATGGAAGGAAAAATAATAAACAATGTTCCATTAATCGCTGGCTATAACTCTGCCGAAGGCCTAATGGTAACTAAGTATTTGATAAAGAAACTCGATTTCTATAACAAATATCCATCGTACTTTGTACCCAGGGAAATAGCTATGGTTATATCTGAAGAGAAATTAAAAGAATTTGGTGAAAGACTAAAATCCTTCTATATAGGCAATAAAGATTTTTCACCAAGTGATATAATTGAATTTTCGGATTTATTAACTGATGAACATTTCATTTATAATACTCAAAGGTTCTTACATTTCTACTCAAGGATTTGTAAATCAGCTTATTTATATAGATTTAACCTGGATACTGAATTGAATTTATTCAAACAATTACTTGGCTATACTGCATACAAGGGAGCTTGTCATGTCGATGAATTATTCTATATATTTAGCAGTGATATGAATAGTACTGCATATGAAGAACAAGAGAATTTGAGGAAACACATTCAAGATGTAACAAAATTATGGACCAATTTTGCTAAAAGCGGGTATGTATCAATGTCATTTTATAGAAATTTTGTAATCAGAGTGTAGATATGAAAAGTTTTCTGCTTTTTAGTCACATGTGATTGTTGTAAGAAATCAGCATTACATAATAATAAAGAGTCAGAAGCATTTTAAATTAAAAAATTGTAATGTTTAGGGGTCGGTAAAGTATTACGTAACGCTATTTCGGAGGGTTATTGTAAATTGTTACGTATGCGTTATATAGGTGGGACGGGGGTTGAATAATGCGTTACGCAGTAATCAAATATAATTTTCTGGTGCTGTTTGCTAACCATATTTAATTTAATGCAAAGCGGTTCAATATTAAATTTCAATAACCTATAATTAAAAAGATTTTTTTTTTCAGCAATCCAACGCCAGACAATAGTATGGGTGTGAATTGGATTCCATATTCAATGGCTGGGAAAGAATACTTGAGCATAGACAATGAATTCACCGTACAGAAATATGCTGACAGGGAGCGAACGGAATTTTGGAACAAGTTGTATGCAGAAGCCGGAAGACCGTGTATAGCTAAAAGTAATCTTTAATTGTCAGCAAGAATGTACGTATTAGAGCGTTCAAATGTTACGTAACGCAATTTTTGACCCGTAACGTGACGTTTTTCTGTACCCTAAATTTTAGGTAACATAAATGACTATTTTTAGGGTTCTGTACCTAAAATGTAAAAACGGAACCCTATTACTAAGCCTCCGCTGTCTGTTTGTCACCAGGCTGTATCTCAGTATATTCATGCATATTCAGTCGAGTTAGAAAAATTTTATTCCAGTTTTTTTTAATAAAAATTAACAATGTTACGTAACGTGTTGTTCGACCCCCCTCCCACTTATGTAACGCATCATAACATTTTAGTAGATTCCCGCCTGAATTGCGTTACGTAATACTTGTGCGGCCCCAAAGGTGTTGCCAGTATTTTAAAAGGATATTTAGATATGGAAATGGTAGGTTTTGGGACATTATAGAATTTAAAAATAAAATTGTTACTAATTTTAAGGATATAAAAATATAATTAATGAAGAATTTGTTATTAGTTACTAGTTACTAATAGGTGTTTGTATTGCTCAATATCTGTGATTTAATCGAAGTTATTGTTGTATAGCATATTTTTATTTCTTTAAATAATAATCTTGAACTGTTGTACAAGCAATTCTTATAATTATTATGTAATGTGAAGTTTTTATATCTAAAGCTTATATTAGGGTTTGAGATAATGGCACCATCAATTTGTAAAACGTATTTTTTTCAATTTTTAAATCATGGTTTAATTATTAGAAAAATGTATTATGACGAATTTTCATAATAATATTTTATTGTACCCTAGTCCCTAGTATACCGGGCAGACATTGTTTGACTATTTTTATACCTACTAAGGTTGTAACGAACAAAATGTAGTTTTCTTTTGCAATGTTAATTTAATTGTTATTTATTTTACACATTTTATTGTTTAAATAAAATTAATATTTTTATATTGACTGGTTTACTCAATACTCAGGTAATCTGTCATCGATTTTTTTCCCTTTTAATGCAATTAAATGGAAAATATGCACCTTATAAACGCGCTAGGCGTGATGACACTAAAATACTATTTTTGAAAAAAAAAGAATTAAATAATTATTAATATGATTTATTAGGGTAAAGAAGAAGTCGTAGGTACCTACAATGATTATAATTAAGGTAAAATAAATTGTGCTCTATTAAATTAGTCAGCGCGAAAAATATTAGAAAACCGCCCTCTGCTTTTTAATTAATTATAAAGTTAACCTCCATTTGGGGCAGTCGGGAAAAAATTGTTCTGTCATTGTTATGAGGGATTTTCCGTTTACGATTCATTACTATGTCTCATCTTTATCTATTGAGGTGGATAGTTACATACGCCTACGACACTGTATTAGTCAAAGAGGAAAATGATTAATAAAATATACACGATGTAAGTATTACATTTCTGCATCATCTCGTCAAAGGTGCACGTCAAGACAGACGTATTGGGAAATGGTTGTGAAACATGGGATTGTTTTCGTGTGTATAATCCAATTGGTTTTCGGCGCTCTTGGCGAAAAAAAACATGGATTTGTGGCAAGTTTCGTTAATTTATTTAATTAATTAATTAATTATGTCTGATTTGAAAAAATAATAAGTAGTATTACTTATTTTCTAATCGTTTTGTAAAGTACCTACCTAATTGACATAACATTAACAAAACTCAGGTTTCTACGTTAATTATGATTAGTTATTGGTTAAAAAAAACATGCTTATTTAACTTTCTAGGCGTTCGAAGTTATCTAATTAACTACCTACCTATCAAAACATAATTGACTCAGTCTTCGGAACAAAAGAGTGTGGTAGGGAAAAACATAACATTAATAACAAATGATAACGTTTCCCGGACATAGCTCGGTGACATAGGTACGTCACATCGTCATAAAAAAAAATCGACCTCACCTTTTTACTTAACACTAGCTGCCTGTATAAACTCAAGATAACCTTGAAGAAGAATTAAAACATTTCTTTGTTAATATCTGCAGCAGAATCCCGTCGTGAATGTTGAACAAGGTCAACTAAAAGGTGCGTTGAATGTTCTTGTTAATGGCGAACAGTATTATGCATTTAAAGGCATTCCGTACGCGCAGCCACCAGTTGGGAATCTTCGGTTTGCGGTAAGTACCTAACCTACTTCACTAATTATTGTATTGGATACTTCACTTATTTCTATATTTAGTTTTATACTTTAGGAGAATCTTTCTTTAAGTCGGCTCTACTCTACGTCAAAAAGTTTAAAGAAATAAGGTGGAGGATTTAAATGGCAAATTTAACTTGTAATAATGTATTATTGTTAGTTATAACGACATCCATTACATTAAGACATAAGTACATGTAGATTTATAAATTTTGATGAAAGTTTACATCCATTAAATTTAATTGGATTAGACTTACGTTTTGGTACAGAATAAATTATTGAATTTAACTGACTGCTTCATGGGAAATCTTTTTCAGGATCCACTGCCACCATACTCATGGAAAGGTGTAAGAGATGCGACGAAACATGGTCCCGTTTGTCCACAATACGACGAAGGCTTACAAAAGTTGGTTGAAGGCAGTGAAGATTGCCTCTTCGTAAATATCTATACGAAATCCTTATCACCACACGCTAAGACACCAGTAATGGTGTTCATTCACGGAGGCTCTTTCAAACAGGGTTCAGGAAATTATGAACTATATTCACCAGATTTTCTATTACAACATGACATTGTTTACGTAACGATGAATTACAGATTAGAAGCTTTAGGGTTTCTGGCCTTAAATACTCCTGAAGTCCCAGGAAATGCTGGTATCAAGGACCAGGTGGTAGCGTTGCAGTGGGTGCAAAAGAATATAGCCAAGTTTGGAGGTGACCCCCAAAAAGTGACAATATTTGGAGAAAGTTCCGGCGCAGGGTCAGTGACCTATCACATGTTTTCTCCGTTATCCAAAGGATTATTTCACAGGGTAATAGCCCAAAGTGGCACATGTATAGATGACTGGTCGCATAGTGAAGACCCTAGAGAACGCGCGTTTAGACTTGGTAAACTTCTAGGGAAAGATACGAGAGACCCTGTTGAATTATTGAAATTCCTTCGAGGAGTAAAGCCACTTGATCTTGTCAACGTTACATACCAAACAATGACAGACGAAGAAAAATTGAGAGGAATACCTGTACATTTCATTCCAGTAGTAGAAGAGAAATTCCCAAACGTCAAAGCCTTTATAACTGAAAGTCCTATAGACATGATTCTAGACAAAAAAATGAACAAAGTACCAGTCATCGTCGGATACAATTCTGCGGAAGGTATTATCATGATTAATTATCAAATTCAGAGGTTGGATTTAAATAACAGAAATCCATCAAATTTTGTTCCAAGACTCATCGCCAGGAGTACATCTCAAGATAAGCTAATAGAATTTGGGGATAGAATAAAGAAATTTTACGTCGGACAGAGAAATATAACTAAAGATGATGCTCAAATAATAGCCGATATGCAGACTGATATAAATTTTGCGTACAATGCACACAGATTTGTTAATTTAATCGCCGATTTTAATAGGGATGTATATATGTATAGATTCAACTACGACACTAGCTTAAACATAGTCAAATCTATAGTTGGTTACCCAAATTTGAAGGGAGCGTGCCACGCAGACGACTTGATGTACCTATTTTACACTCAACTTAACAAGAAACAGTATGATGAACAGCAGAAATTGAGGGATATTGTGTACAATTTGACTAAACTGTGGACGGATTTTGCAAGATTTGGGTAAGAATAATTATTGCTATTATACTATTTTTATACTTTTCGTGTTTCTTATATCCTATTTGTAATAAATAAGGGTGCTTACTTGGTGCTTCAAGGCTTAAAGGTTCTTTCTTTAGAAGGTTTCTGAGCTTTATACAGCCCAATTGAATCCTTAATGGGGATAACTCCTGTTCGCTGCAATGTCAGAGAACAAGCAAAAAAATCTTTATCTTTTTGACCATTCTTGACCAACGGACTGATGTTTTCCATAGTCGTATCTATAGATGAGCAAAATTTTATGCGGTAATTTCTGCACCTTAATTTACCTACATTTTTAATATAGTCGGAAAAAAAGTATAGTTGAATAATTTGTGATTAAAACTTATATGTTACATTTTCTAGACGTCCAACGCTTGAAGGTAAAGGATTTAACTGGGCTCCCTACACGAAGGCATCTAAGGAATATTTGAAACTGGAAGAGAATCCTTCAATGGGATGTTATGCAGATAGAAAGAGAATCGAATTCTGGAACGAGTTGTATAAAGAAGCAGGTTTTCCACATATTAGTAACTAAGTCATTTTCATGTGAAAATATTTGATATTGAAAATGTGTAAGAATGTGTATTGTGTTGTATAAATATGTATTGTAAAATATACCAACTTATCTATTGTAAAATAAAAAATATATTTAGTATTATGGTTATTTTATTAAAGATAATAAAAAATAGTCGTGCCCCAATTCTTAAATTTTAAATTGGCTGATTGTTGTAGGCCGTTCTGAAAATCAGTGTTATTCTCTGACACAAATGAGATCTAATCACAGAGAAAATACTGAAGAATCCTTTGATGAGCAAAATTTTCCAATTCTCCGTACACTCACAATGAAGGATTAGTTATATAATACTTATGTTAAAATGGCCACCTGAACACAGAAACTGGATTTCATATTTTTAAACATTTGTTTTTTTTTCATAAAAATACATGTATTTCTATTAACTTTACAAGTAGCAGATACGTTGCATAGTGTATACCAACCTAGCTACTTTATATATATATATATATATATATTATATATTATGTAGTGTTATCTTAAATCATGACCTTTTGAGTCTATTATCTATTACGTGACTAATATTGACGATGATCCCAAACAAACACAAAATAGTGCGACTTTCTTTAATACCTACACCCCAAATTAGATTATTAAAACCGGTGCAGACGATTATGAGTTCAGTGACCAAGGTGTTGTAGCTACAAATAAAAAATTGTGTCATTTCACATTACTTACAGTTCTGTTAATTAAATAGATAACGTCTTTATTTACTCGTTATTAAGGGCATTGTCATTCATAAGTTAGTCATATTTCACTCATAGGAGGAAAATTGCTCGGAAATAAATAAGACGTTTCGACGTATTGACTATCACTCGAGTGCCGGAGTCTTACCGGCATAAACATGATAGGCCAACACTCGCGATGTGTTTTGTTGATTTGTGTGTTGAGCGTGATGACTGATATTAATGGACACAAACATGGACATCATGGTAGTCAACAAGCCGGACAATTTGTGGTATGTTATCAAAATATTTATTTGTAATAAAAGTGACAGATAACCTGTTAATGTAGATTGATAATAAGACAGAGCTTATATTATAATCAGATAGCGTGTGTTTTAAAATTAGTGAAGTGAAATTAATGCGCGAATAAAATACTATTTGTTACCTGACTACGCTAGAAGGTTAATGCTTTTTAAAGGTATGTATGTATTTCATATAACTTAAGTTTTTTAATAATAATCGAAAATACTGTTTTTTTTTTAGGAAAATCCGATCGTTACTGTAAGCGAAGGGCAATTGAAAGGTGCTTTGAAAACCCTAGTCGATGGTCAAAAGTACTACAGCTTCAAAGGTATTCCATATGCACAGCCTCCTGTTGGAAACTTGAGATTTACGGTGAGTGACACAATCGAGGCAAATGTACCAGACGACCGATACACAATGCGATTTAATTAAACGCTAACGCTAACACACTCATACCCCCGCAGTAGGATTCCCTGTGTCGCGGGTGGCATGGACAACACAAATAACATATCACTAACACCCATGACCCGAGAACAAACATTTATCTGTCACATAAATATCTACTCCGATTCGAACCCGGGACCCCTCGCTTCGCAGGCATTGTCACTACCAACTAGGCTACGGGGTCGTCAGGGTTAATTTTGTCCCAATTATTTGTAATTTTTCTTGAATATTTCAGGCCCCTCGACCGCCTCTGCCTTGGCAAAGCGTCCGTGATGCTCTCGAACACGGCGCGGTATGTCCACAGTATGATGATGGATTCGAAAGATTTGTAGAAGGAAGTGAAGATTGTCTTTTCCTAAACGTTTATTCAAAGAACCTATCTCCTAATGCCAATACACCCGTTATGGTCTTCATACACGGTGGATCCAATAAATACGGATCGGGCAACTATGAATTGTACCCCCCGGAGTTCCTATTACAACATGATATAGTATATGTAACGATAAATTATAGACTGGAAGTATTAGGATATCTTGGTTTAGATACAGCTGAAGTTCCTGGAAATGCCGGCATGAAGGACCAAGTTGCAGCACTTCGCTGGACTAAGAAGAATATAGCTAAGTTTGGGGGCGATCCTAATCGTATAACTATTTTTGGGGAAAGTTCTGGCGCAGGGTCAGTGACATATCATTTATTATCACCGATGTCCAAAGGATTGTTCCATGGAGCAATAGCCCAAAGTGGCGTTTGTACTGATGACTGGGATTTACAAGAAAATCCTAAAGAAAGAGCGTTTAGGCTAGCAAAAACTCTAGGAAAAGACACGAAAAATACTGACGAACTTTTACAATTCCTACGACAAGTAAAGCCAATAGACCTCGCTAACGTAACGTACCAATCTATGACAGAAGACGAGAGACGTCGAGGATTGCCGGAACATTTTGTGCCAGTCGTAGAAAAGAAATTCCCTAATACAGAAGCGTTTATAACCGAAAGGGCCATTGACATTCTTACCAAAGGAAACGTGAACAAGGTTCCACTTATAGTCGGATATAATTCAGCTGAAGGCATAATTTTGATCAATTACCAAATAGAGAGGCTGCCTTTTTACAATAAAAATCCATCTTATTACGTCCCGAGAATGCTCGCCGAGAAGGTCTCTCATGAAAAGTTAATAGAATTCGGAGATAGAGTTAAAAAATTCTACGTTGGAAACAGGGATATAACTAAAGACGATGCTGTAGCTATTAGTAATATGCAAACTGATCTACACTTCGCGTACCAATCTCATAGATTCACAAACTTATACGCAAATTTAAACGTGCCAGTGTACATGTATAGGTTCAATTACGATACAGCTTTGAATGTAGTGAAAGCGATTGCAGGATATCCAAACCTGCCCGGAGCTTGTCATGCTGATGATCTCTTCTATTTTTTCCTACAAGATCTAAACAGAAAAGTGTATACTGAACAAAAGACACTGAGAGACATAGTGTTCAATGTGACCAAGATTTGGGCTGACTTCGCTAAACATGGGTAAGAACATAACCTCTACGTTATCTTTGTTTTCTTTGTTGTTGTTATTTTTACATATTTCATTATCATCGCCTGGCATTTAATTTAGGTCCACACTTGTACGAGAAGGTAAGTAACTAACAAATAAGTTAAAATTGAAAAGTATTATCTAATATCTTTTTTTTTTCTTATAAAGTATCATTGAAATAGTTAGCTACTTATCAAATGACTAAATCGATATCCAGACATTTTCCTCAAGAGTCAGTTCCTTTGACGCAGCGATAAAGTTCAAATTAACCTAATCTAGTTTAAAGAGAAATAAATTGTGTATTTTCCTTATGAGTATATTAATTTTCCTGTCACTGGGTTTTTTCATAACAATGACTTGACTTGTTGCCAGCACTCGCGTAAACAACTATTCTCATTCTTTTCAATACCACCTGTGGCTACAGTGACGTACGGGTTGTTTTTTTCTTTTTATGCTTTATTTGTTAAGCCAACTCGATGAGTAGATTCAGATGTAGACATTTGCAAGGCAATTGAAGTTGATCCTCGTGGGAGAAATCGACTGTGTTTCAACGTGTTTTTATTGCATTGTTAGTATTCCAGTTAAAAGCGGTTTGATCGGTTCCATTTAAATGGGTAACACGTTATTGATTTGCTGTTTGTACCTAGTATGCACGGTGCTAACCACTAATTTGTTTATATGCTCTTATAGTCCTACAATTGGATTCCCTATATCCTGGCTGCCATGGACAACACAAATAAACATCGGAAGCGTACCCAGGCCGAGAATAGAATCTTAAATTCATCATTCATTCTAATGCCTCGCTTGAAATCGAACTGAGGACCCTTTGAACGGCCGTTGGGCATAGTAAATCTGTCGCCATTTGGATCGTCCCAAATCTCACTAATATACAGTTGTGGCCGTTACTGTGCTATTGATGTTCGAACACAATTAATTCTATTAAACAATAGATAGATTCTAGATTCGTTCGATTTACCTGACTAGGCAATATCATTTTCAACATGAAATTTCTGTAAATGGGGCGTTTCGTTTTACCACTGCATGCTGTGTCTATTCACAAGTCATGCGATCAAGATTGGCCCTCAATTGAAAAACAAATGTATGTATCAGTAACACACATTTCACACAAAATTTATCTTCGGCATGTAAATTTAGTCAGCATGTTAGTTATCAGTCATACTTCCCGCGTTAATCTTTAAAATGTACCGATACTTGAACCATTGCCTTTTTGTTATACTGATGTAACTGTTATACAGATATAATAGCTACAAAATCTTTCTTTCAGACGCCCTACGCCAAATTCTAAGGGTGGGGTGAATTGGACCCCTTACACGAAAGCTGGTAAAGAGTACCTTAGACTAGAAGAAGGGGCCAGTATGGGACAATATGCAGACAAAGAGAGGATGGAGTTCTGGAATCAGCTGTTCAAAGAAGCAGGACTCCCACATATTAGTTAAGATACTCTCCACGAATTTTAAATTGAATGTAATAAAATTGTTTATGTTATGCAATAAACGTAAAATAAGAAGTGTCAATTAAAATGGAGACTGTTTTTTTAGCCACGTTAAGTTAATTTTAAATAAATTATCTAATTTAAGTGCCGATCTACTTTAGTCTGTAAAATTAATATAATATTAGGATTACTAACTAGTGGCCCGTTTTCTTTCCGCTTCGGTAGACCATTTACCTACTATCCCGCGGGAATACAATCGTTTTCCGGGATTAAAAGTACCTATTCTAGATTAGGGCCCTTCATATGAAGCTATAAACAAGCAACAACTACGGAATCGGCCCAATGGTTACGGTTATTTAGGTATAATCCCGGGAAACTCCTGTGCATATAACATGTCCCGAAGCGAAGCGACGGTAGGCCATTAGTTTTTAAATAAATCGTTTAATTTTAAAGTAAATACAGTTGAACAAATATTTTTATAATCGCTTATACAAACACTGGAAAGTATATAAGACATTGCGAAAAAAAATCTATCATATGCCTGTGATAAGCTATAGCAAAAACACAAACTATGATAGACCAACATTTTTGTTTGTTGGTTTGGATAATGATGAGTTTGATGGGTGATACTGCTGGCCAATTAGTGGTAAGTTATCATAATAATATACACACATATACTGGTAGATACTTGATAATTTATGATTAAATCATACCCACTGATCGGTAATGCAGATCAATTATTTTAAAAGTAGGTATTATAAGTTTAAGAAGTGTCTCCATTGATTACGTGAGGCGTTTTTAGCGATGTAGGTACCTACCGCTTTACCTGTCAGCCCGTCAGCACGAATCTCACGTGAGATCCTTTAAAATGTACTAGGTACTATTCATCTTTATATAAAATTAAATAAATAGGCGCTACACACTCATGGCCCCAAAGTAGGATTCCCCGTGTTGTGAGTGTCATGGACAACAGAAAATACACGAACGGATCAAGAACATAAGTCAAAATTGGTTGGGAATCGGTCGAATGGTTGTCGTTAAATAAACAATGGATATTTAGTGGTGTACATTTGTTTTAAAAAAATATGAAAGTATGTTTTTCTAATTTTACGCTAGCAATTAAGTGGTCGCAGTTTTACGCCTAATGTAATTTTCTCGCATTGAGGTATGATGAATAAAATTCTGTACAATTTTTTTTTCAGGAGAACCCGATTGTTAAGGTAACTGAAGGAAAATTAAAGGGTGCCTTGATTACTCTTGTCAACGGTGAACAGATTTATGGATTCAAAGGCATTCCTTATGCCCAACCCCCTGTTGGAAACTTGAGATTTACTGTAAGTGAAATATTCAGAACAAGTCTTAGTGCAACTAAACTAGCGTCAATTTATCATTTTGTGCTTAGTAGGCAGTAGTTCTTTTATTTTTAATTATTATTTGAAAATTTCAGGCCCCACGACCTCCTATTCCGTGGCAGGGCATTCTTGATGCTACCCAGCATGGTGCAGTATGTCCACAGTATAACGAACTAGTCCAAAAATTGATACCGGGAAGTGAAGACTGTCTTTTCTTAAATGTTTATTCAAAGAACTTATGTCCTAATGCCAAAACACCGGTCATGGTTTTCATCCACGGTGGGTCCAATAGATACGGTTCTGGCAACTATGAATTATACTCACCGGAATTTCTGTTACAACACAATGCAGTATTGGTAACGATGAATTATAGACTGGAAACATTAGGGTATCTTGGTTTAGATACAGCTGAAGTTCCTGGAAATGCCGGCATGAAGGACCAAGTTGCAGCACTTCGATGGACTAAGAAGAATATAGCCAAGTTTGGGGGCGATCCTGACCGCATAACTCTTTTCGGCGAGAGTTCTGGCGCAGGGGCAGTGACATACCATTTATTATCACCAATGTCAAGAGGGTTGATCCAGGGTGCGATAGCCGAAAGCGGTGTCTGTACTGTAGATTGGGAATTACAAGAAAATCCTAAAGAAAGAGCGTTTAGGATAGCGAAGTATCTAGGAAAGGACCCAAAAAATACTGATGAGCTATTACAATTCCTACGAGAAGTGAAGCCACTAGACCTGGTTAACGTTACATATGTTACAATGACAAAAGATGAAAAGCTTCGAGATATATCTGATGTTATTGTGCCAGTCGTAGAAAAGAAATTCCCTAACATTGAGGCATTTATAACTGAAAAAGCCATTGATCTGATTAGTAAAGGAAAAGTAGTGAACAAAGTCCCACTTATAGTTGGATACAACTCAGCCGAAGGTATATTTGATCTTACTGAACAAATAGAGAAGTTGGACTTTTACAACAAAAATCCATCTTATTGGGTACCAAGAATGCTCGCTGAGAAACTGTCTCAAGAAAAGTTGATAGAATTTGGAGCCAGAATCAAAAAATTCTACGTTGGAAACAGAGATATAACTAAAGATGATGTTGAAGCCATTGTAAATATGCAAACTGATATCAATTTTGCGTACCAATCTCATAGATTTACAAACTTATACGCAACTTTAAACGTGCCTGTGTACATGTATAGATTCAATTACGATACAGCTTTAAATGTTATAAAAGCATTATTAGGTTATTCCAATTTGCCTGGGGCTTTTCATGGTGACGAAATCTTCTATTTATTTCTTCAAGAAAACAATAGGAAGGCATATACCGAACAGAAAAAACTGAGGGACATCGTGTTTAACATAACTAAGATTTAGACTGACTTCGCTAGCTACGGGTAAAAACAGTGATTTGTTTATATAACTTTTGGTCACTCATTTCGACACAATAATGGATTGTGGTTACAGCTGCTCTTTAATTTGTTTATTATGTTTTTTTTTACTTTGACGACATCCAGCAATACCTATAGAATAATGTGTAGACACTTATAAATGTGTCTGTATAAACAGACAATTCAAAAAGGATAGCTGATTGAGTTTAAATAATATTTTTCCGAAACGAGATCAAAAAAAAATTGTAAAAAAAATACAAATACTACATATAAATATATGAGTATTTAACTTACTTTAATTCAACAATAACTAAAATACATTATCTTTTTCAGACACCCAACACCAAATCCTAAGGGTGGGTTGGAATGGACGCCTTATACGGAGGAGTGTAAAGAGTATCTTAGACTAGAAGAAGGGGCCAGCATGGGACAATATGCAGACAAAGAGAGGATGGAGTTCTGGAATCAGCTGTTTATAGAAGCAGGACTCCCTCATATTAGTTAAGTCACAGTGGACACAATCTCCACTACAGTTTTGCCATACTTCGTTTTTATAATTTCAAGCCTCGGAATTTTAAATTGAATGTAAAAGAAAAAATGATATTAATTGAAACACAGACTTAGTTTAAAATTGATAGGTACTTTAAATGAAATAAACTCGAACATTTTTATGTCGCTTTTACTTTTACAACCCGAAAAGTTTTTCTGCAATATTTACACACGCATACTTTTACATACATCAGTAAAATTTTATCATTATTATTCCATTATGTTACTTCAGAATTCTTACATTTAATATTAAATTATTTACTCTTCATTGGAAAACACTGGAAATAAATAAGACATTGCGAAAAATTTGCTATCATTTGCCTTTGGTGAGTTATAGCAAAAACATTAACCATGATAGTCCAACATTTTAGTTTGTTGGTTTGGATATTGATGAATTTGATGGGTGATACTGCTGGCAAATTAGTGGTAAGTTTTTATAACAATTTTATATTATTAATTCGATGTCTAATTCATATGAAGAAATCATATCTAAGCATCTGGAATGTGGATTGGTGACTGAACAAGTGTGAACAAGTACCTACTATAAATTTAAAAAAGATTTTTTTTGAATAAGTGACACGTATCTGTCGATTTTCATTTCTCCCTTTTGTCCAGGTATTATGTCTTAAGATTCCCAGCCCCCAAACTCACGAGAAAATTTTCAACATGTATGTTTGTAGTGTAGATTTATTATAAAAAAAAGCGAAAGAACATACTTAATTTTTAAATAAAAAATAAAAATAGAAAACTAAAAAACACGCTTGTAAAAATACGAGGTAAGAAGTGAAAAATCCTTTTTCTAAACAATTATTGCATTGTTATCGATCATCAATAAGTATGCAAAGTTTGAAATTAAACCGATCGATTGATTGAAAGGGTGTTTCAAAATCATTGATATTAAAATAATAAAGGTAACCTTACTTGACATTGCAGCCCAAATTATAACTGGCTTTCATTACAACTTTACGTAAATTGTCTTTATTGTGTGCAGTGTTTTTATAACGAAAAACAAGACATCGAAGGTGTTATGCACCTTCAGCTCATTTAAATTCATTTTATAATACCATTAAAATTTACTCAGTGGTAGGTGATATTATTGGTCCATATTTATTATGAAAAGTAAAAAGATGCTGATGAAATAAAAATAACATATCTGGTTGGAATATATATGAATATCTTTTATTCCTTTTATACATTTTTATGATATTGGAAGACCGGGCGGACGTTTTCTCACACTTTCGCTTCTTATAGTTTAGTCGATTCCTTAGTTTTTCCATTGCAGATACTTCAAACCTGCAATTTTCGATTACCCTTTCTAATCTCTTACGATACGATCTTTACGATTACGTATCTTGACAACGGACTACCTGGTCCAAGTTAAGTGCCAAATCATACCTACTCGTTCCCTTTAAAACGTCTCAATTTTTTACCATTTTCAGAATAACCCAATCGTTAACGTAACTGAAGGACAATTAAAAGGTGCTTTAATTACTCTTGTCAACGGAGAACAGATTTATGGATTCAAAGGTATTCCTTATGCCCAGCCCCCTGTTGGAAACTTGAGATTTACAGTGAGTAAAATATTCAGAGATTATCCAACCAAACAGCCATTATTATGTTGCAATAGTCAGTCGTAGTTATACTATTTTTGATAAATATTTGAAAATTTCAGGCCCCACGACCTCCCATTCCGTGGCAGGGCATTCGTGATGCTACTCAGCATGGTCCAGTATGTCCTCAGTTTGACGAAGCATTCCAAAAATTGATACCGGGAAGTGAAGACTGTCTTTTTGTAAATGTTTATACAAAGAACCTTTCTCCTAATGCCAAAACACCGGTCATGGTTTTTATCCACGGTGGGTCTAATAAATACGGATCTGGCAACTATGAATTCTACCCACCGGAGTTTCTATTACAACACGATATAGTGTTAGTAACGATGAATTATAGACTAGAAGTACTAGGATTTATGGGTTTAGATACAGCTGAAGTTCCAGGAAATGCCGCTATGAAGGACCAAACTGCAGCACTTCGATGGACTAAGAAGAATATAGCTAAGTTTGGTGGTGATCCTAACCGCATAACTCTTTTCGGCGAGAGTTCTGGCGCGGGGTCAGTGACATACCATTTATTATCCCCGATGTCAAGAGGTTTGATCCAGGGTGTAATAGCCGAAAGCGGTGTCTGCACTGAAGACTGGGAATTACAAGAAAATCCTAAAGAAAGAGCATTTAGGGTAGCGAAGTATCTAGGAAAGGACCCAAAAGATACTGATGAGCTATTACAATTCCTACGAGAAGTAAAGCCACTAGACCTGGTTAACGTTACATATCAAACAATGACTGAAGAGGAGAAGCTTCGAGGGGTACCCGAACGTTTTTTGCCCGTAGTGGAAAAGAAATTCCCTAACACTGAGGCATTTATAACTGAAAGAGCCATTGACCTACTAAGTAAAGGAAAAGTAGCGAACAAAATTCCACTTATAGTCGGATACAACTCAGCAGAAGGGATACTTTATCTTACTGAACAAAAACAAAAATTGGACTTTTCCAACAAAAATCCATCTTATTGGGTACCAAGAATGCTCGCTGAGAAGTTGTCTCAAGAAAAGTTGATAGAATATGGAGACAGAATCAAAAAATTCTATGTTGGAAACAGAGATATGACCGAAGATGATGTTGATGCTATTATCAATATGCAAACTGATCTCTATTTCGCGTACCAATCTCATAGATTCACAAACTTATACGCAAATTTAAACGTGCCAGTGTACATGTATAGATTCAATTACGATACAGCTTTGAATGTGGTGAAAGCGATAGAGGGATACCCGGATTTGCCCGGAGCTTGTCATGGTGACGAAGTGTTCTATTTATTCCTACAAGACTTTAATAGACAGGCGTATACTGAAGACAAAAGATTGAGAGATATCGTATTTAATGTGACCAAGATTTGGACTGACTTTGCTGGACATGGGTAAGAACATACTAATTTGCTATGCACACAAATTGCGACTCAGTTACGTGGATTGTGGTTATAGCTAATGAGTTAAATATACAATTCCACGGTTTGCAGTATTATTTACAGATACCTACAGAATAATTATGTAGATACATTTATACCGACAAAAGGAGAAGGAATGCTAATTCAGTTTAGGAGACATTATTCTAAAATATGGTCATAATAATTTCGAATTAAATACAACCTGTAAACGTAAAAAATATAATTATTAGCTAAATGAAAACAATCATTTATACCACAATACCTTTTTCAGATGCCCAACACCAAATCCTAATGGTGGGGTGAAATGGACCCCTTACACGAAAGCTGGTAAAGAGTATCTTAGACTAGAAGAAGGAGCCAGTATGGGACAATATGCAGACAAAGAGAGGATGGAGTTCTGGAATCAGCTGTTTATAGAAGCAGGACTGCCTCATATTAGTTAAGTCAGTGGCCATAGAATCTCTCCTTAAAGTTATACTACTATATTATTTATGATATTATATTTCTCCATATTTGTAATTTACAATTTTGTATCATTTGTCTCTCTTGATAAATCTCTTAAAAATTTATAACAACTGATAACACTCAAAGCAAAACATCAAACTTTCCTGTGTCCGGAGTGCCATGGACAACATACAGACAATTGACACACACCCAGACTGGCGAACTGAAACTTAAATTCATTATTCAAAATTTTGCCTTGCTAGGAATCGAACAGAGGATCCATTGAGTGGCAATCTGAAATGGTAACTATTACGTCATACGTGTCATTAAAACTGCGGCCAATGTTGTTTTCAATTTAATTAATTTTGCAATTAACTTTAATTTTTTAAATAGCTAATAAAACCTTATTAAAATGTTGTTTTTCGGTTACATAATTAAGTTTGACTCTGTCATTAATTAGTTAGAAACAATTAAAATGAGTACAGTAAACAGGTATTAATGTTTTTATTATATCAAAATATTATTTTACACTGTCATCTTAGCTGCCCTTCGAGATCAGCCTTTCCGGTTACAAAGTTCCGTGAACGCACTCATCCCATTCCTTTAGAATCCTACACCCTGATTTCTATTGTACCCATCACTATATTTACTGTACAAAGTTTAATCAAGAAGTCGTCGCAATTCGTCGTCACTTAATTTAACAAGTTTCACAGAATCCGCCCAAAGTAGCTGCGCCTTTTCATCGTTATACCCTAACCTTCTCGCTCGTGTCAATTTACAATTCTTGAAGAACTGTCCTGTCACATTTCCAGCTTCCTCATCTAAAACTCCGTATAGTGTCGTCTGAGCACCTTCCCACTGGTTTTTGAAAAACAAATTGATCAGGATTTGAGCGACAGCCCCAAAAAAAGCGTTCACACTGTTATAAATACCTGTCGCTACAAACCCTGGATCGACACAATTCACAACGACATTTGAATCCTTCAATCTCTTACTCAATTCATGAGCAAACAGGACGAAACTAAACTTGCTGTTACTATAAATAAAAAAATTGAACCAGTAATAGCCCGTTCTGTTATATTTTGTGACGTCACTAAAAGCTAATCTGTGCATTATTGACGATAAGCAGAGTATTCGACTTGTTTCTGTTGGAGTTCCAGACTTCTTTAGTAGCGGAAGTAGTAGCAAAGTTAGCAGAAAGTGGCCGTAATAGTTCACTTGCATTATGAAGTTAATACCATCTGGAGTTGTAAAGTCACCAGGGACCCCTACACCAGCATTATTCACCAACACATCTAAACGATTTTCAGTTCTCTTAATATCCGCTGCAAAGTCACGCACAGATTGCAAAGACGACAAGTCGAGGAACTTGTATACGACGTCTGTATTACCAGTTTTTGCGTGAATTTTCTTCATAGCTGTCATTCCTTCTTCTTCAAATGGGCACGCAATTATGACCCTAGCGCCTCGTCTTGCCAAGTCCATTGCCACTTGCAACCCCATGCCACAGGTACCACCTGTGATGACAACTGTTTTGCCATCAAGCCTTTTCTTGGAAGTGCAGAATCTATTGATGCTTTTTCTATAAGCGTGTAGGATATACAGGATAATAATAGCAGTTACAAAGATGTAGAACATGTTGATAGCGCAGACAAACTTCGACTGTTGCGTGTCTTATCATAACTCACTACCTTAGTAAAACCGGTTGATAACTTATTTATTCATTACATTTAATAACATTAACAAGTACGTGAACTTACCTAGTAAGTTTCCGTGGTTTCAGTCAAGGATCTTGTGCAGTTAAGCATTAACTTGTTTGTAATTAAAAAAAAAAATGGGTATACCTCTGCCATGGACACAGCTGTGTGTTGTACGTGAATACGTTTTGTTACAGGTATTTTTTTTTAATATTTTTATTGATACATTACTTCGCAAAGTAACATCAAAAAGGCGGTTACACCTCCACCTCGTGCGATTTTTCACTGTTCTCGCTTATTAAAAAATATTTGATCCTTTAGGCTATCCAATGGTATAATTAAATTTTGTATGTAGACGATAGATTCGAAAATACAATGCCAAACTTTATCTCCCGATTTTGTTTATCATAAAGGTTTGCAGGATCGATATGATATGTATGATAGCCAATTAAGAAACGCGTTTATAATTAAAACCAACTCAAACAGTTTCAACGATAAATTTTCACCTTTAGTGCTCGTAAATGCTCATTATATTATAAATTGTTTGCTGTGACGACGTTTCAATAACTCCAATAGTTTGATCCTTTGAAGTATCTCGACAATCGCACCACCTATGGGGTTCAATAATTGGGGTTCTAAACCGTACGCGGTCCCTCTTAGCACACCAAAATTTAAAGAGTAGGTACCTACATCAGTGGTAAACACGGACATGGTAGACATTTAAATGTAAAGGTAAAAATTTATTCAATGTATGTTTATTACTTAAGTAAACTTCTCCGGTACGGATTACGTATATCCTTGACCTTGGTAACATTGATGTAAGAGATGTTCGTAGTCTATGGTTACCACATAATGGCTTATCATTTCTGGGACATTTCTACTAAGAATTCGCAACTTTAGTTGCGTTATAAAAATAAATTATTGTGTTGAAAATGCCTTCTTACGTCTTCCTTCGACTTATACCCGAAGCTGACATTATGGGACAATTAAGTAATTCCTGGACATTAGAAAAGATAGATAATTCTTGGGCAGGCTCAAATTTCCCGACCATCTCCCAACCTTAGAAAAGCCTAAATGGCAAAAGGTGAGTGACCTGAGTAATGGCATTGAACGTCGTTTGCATACATTACAACTCTGACGAAAGTAAAATAAATTACTTATTAAAAACAATTTTTAAAAACAAACTTAGGTATAACACAGATCTGTACATTGTAAATAGTACCTACATGAATTAATAATTTTGTGGCTTTGAATATTGAGATATTGTAATACAAGCAAACAATTCTCCTTATGATCAATGGAATAATATTCATGTATTCTTTGCCATCGTTCTAAAGATGGTACTATCTTTTCAAAAATTTCACGTAAATGGAGTTTCGTATTATGGTTTAAATGAACAGAATTGTAAATAGAAGCCCCTTTATTATAGTCCTTTTTTACTTATCCTGTTTAGCACGGAGTTTCATGTAAACCTTGTAAAAGAATTCACACTTTTATGTCACTTACATTTTTTTAGTAATGTTTAAGTGATTACATCACTTCAATATTGCATATGCTAAAATATTGATAAAAACTGATTGGAAAATTAATGATTTTGTTTTAAAAATGAGACAAGTTAAAAAAATAATGTGTAGAGTATGGGAGAGTTTAGGTATAGTACCGTCTATAGATCTATAGCTTTATGAAGAAACAACATTATGATGTGCCATGAAGTTGGTTGATTTGTTGAAGCCATAGAAAAAAATATATTTAAGGATACTAACAAGACTAAGTCAATTAAAAAATTTAAAAAAAATATTCGTCATCAAAAAATTCCTTCGTTCAGTAGATTTTTTTAGTTAAAAAATATATGAACCATTAATAAAATAATTTATTTTCGTAAAAAATAAATATACCTTTACATTAATGTGATATAAACAATAAAATATAATATTGTTGTGACTTAGAAATACTTGTTTGA
>LGAG01000404.1:11240-44834 GCA_001278395.1 Lerema accius
GGGACAGTTAGTTGGTTATAAGGTCCTGTTCATAATATTTATTTAAGTCTTCTTTCTAAAACACATTTGAACATGAGCCGAAATACGTATCCGTGAATTGTTTATCGGTGTGTTTTTAAGCCGTAACCAGACAGTGTTAGTGTTATGTAACATTATGAGTAATTTAGCATCAACGGTGTAGACGTCACACGAACGCAATGCGAATCGTTTTGGTTTCCACTCAGGTTATCAGGCTACTCTTCAATGGTCTTGGATTCGATTTCTAGTCAGGTGCAATTATGAGTTTAGAGTTCTGTTCTTAAACTAGGTACTTTGTGTTCGTTTATTTATTTTGTCCATGGCGCCCACGTTACAGGGAATCCTAGCGTTAGGCTATGTTATTTACTCGACATCTCTACGTTCATACACAATCATGCCTACCGTTCATGCTCATTTAGGAGCACTCCAGTTTTTATCTGTACTCTATGTCAAAGGTGGACACGTTTCCAACGTTTATTTGTGTAAGTAATCGCGGTCTATTCTGATGTTATATAAAGCTATACTTATTTGACTTTGGTAAACATTAAACAATACGTCTCAATGAATACAAGCGTAACTAAATTATTTATTTAAACAGGTGTAGCCCTGAGCTAGATAACTGTGACAAGGTCTCAAGGCGACTTGTGAATTAAATTTATTAAAATACCTACTACTGGCTCGCCGTCGCTTCGCTTCGGTAGACCTTTTTACAATTATCCCGCGGGAACAAAACCGTTTCCAAGACCAAAGAGTATTTTCGATCAGACTACATCAGAGCACTGATCACTCTTAAACATTCTAAGCTTTTCTAAAGAAACGGTTTGGTGTCTAAAGGATATCAAACCGCAAAATCTTTAGTAAAATTTCCAAAAAATATTGAATATACAGAATTGGCTGATTTACAGTTTTATTATTCAATAATTAAGTAGTTACCTTAATAATATAAAAAACAAAATTATTAAAGCTACTTTACTTAAATCAAAATTGGATTATATAATATACCAATGGCCAATAATTTCAAGGTACTGTAAAGATCTGATTGTACGCTAAACGCAGCCTGCTAACTTCAATAGAGAAGTACCTATTCTTAGTCTTATCATGTCACATAATACCGCCCAAAGCCTTCACTCAATCCATTGTACCAAGGACAACCGTCTCTCTTATTCCTGACTAAACAGACAAGGACAGCAGCTACCGTAGTTATAGTGATTTAATTATATGTCCTATTCATTACTGCCTGCTTTGTTCCTCCGACGATGGCTATTGGAGCGTCCCTATTGTCTTAAGAGAACTAGAGTGGCTTTTAATAACTATGAATACACCCTCGGTATCTGGGTTAGGATCTTACATAGGTTCCATAGCTATTGTCTCCTATTGAGATGAAAGACTGTGAAGTGTACATTACGTATTTGTTTAGAGTATTAATGAATTTTGTAGACTCTGACAAGCCATGGTTGTCGAACACTGAGTCTTATACTGTTTTAAGTAGGTAGTTTAAAGAAAAATCTAAAATTACTACTTGTTTTTTAAACAAAAACATTAATTTTTAAAGCAATTTTTGGGAATATTTTATTATGTGATATTGAAGTGATAAAATCACTTATTATACATTACTGGAAAATTTTTAAATAATATGAAAATGTATGATTCCCCTTACAAGGTTTACGTATATTATTATTATAAATAAGACAAGTTAAAAAAATGGACTGTATATGAAATATTTCAAGTTTTACGATTTTCTAAAAATTGGTATGGAATCAAAAACGTATTGCTTTATTAGTAGTTAAAGAAATAGATTACAAGACGTTACCAACCGATTTAGAAATATAAAACGGAAAACATTTACGCAGTAGCGACTGACATCGGTACCAATCTTCAATGACAGCATACCTATACCTCATTTTTTTCGTCGTGACATAAAAGGTAAACAATCTTACAGTGTCTTTTTATTGTAATTATCGATTTAAAAATAAGACAGACACAAATTAAAAAAATTAAAGAATAAACAATACCTAATTTAATGTTAAAATACATTTCTTTAAACTACTAAATATTTTTTTAAATTAATGAAATGAATAAAAGTAATGCCAAGATTGTTTACCTTTTATGTCACGACGAAAAAAACGAGGTATACTAAGAACATTCGAGATCTCCACACACATACTATTATCAGAACTACGTTACACAGCAATCTAAATAGTGCTCATTCGTGGTGATTGCTGAAACGTAGGCGAGCAATTAAAAGTTCTTTGTGCCGCGGGCCGACTAGGGAGGTGGGGTCACTTGACGAAGTTGATAATTGGAAAAGTTTAGCTCCACCCGTCGGCAAGCAATGATGAAGGTTACTTGAGGCGGCTCGGTGCAATATGGCTCTAGAATATTCTATATACTTAGGTATGGCTGTTATGTAACGTGTTCAATCGCGCTGGTAGCAGAGGATTGGAAATGTAGGAATATTACTGTCTGGTATTATCTTATGGTTGATACTCGTAAGTGAGAATCTAGGATGGTGCGATATCTATTTCCATCTAGGTATCTCAGACCAAAAATTATGGTACTCAGTGTTCAGAACACAAAAGTGAGGTAATTTTTTTTTCTTTACCATCTGACATAGGTATGTCACCGAGCAGGTCTGCCGGGAAATATACCGGGAAAAGGTACCATTTGTTATTAAAGTTATTTTTTGCCCTCCTACGGTTCTTTGTTCCGAAGACTGCGTTTGTATAATTTTTTGGTCTGCGCTAGGTATGTATTAGGGACAAGTAGGGAATATTGACTTACAATTATTTTTTTATTTTAAAAATTATCTAGTACCTACAACTTTCTGAAATGGTGAAAGATAAAAATTTTTTTATCAGCAGTAGTTTCATAAAAATAATCATAAAAAAATAAATTGTAACTTAAAACTATAACGGGATATTATTGAAAATAAGACAGAGCAAAAAAAATGTATCTAAAAAAGTGTGTTATCAGCATTATTTCATCTTATCTCATAGGCAAACTACCTACAAAGATAACAAAAGTAATCAAGTAGTTACATAATATATAAAGATTGATTTAGACTCTATACTCTATACATCTATAGTCTTATATCAATAATAAAAGTTACGCCCCAAATTATAGTGGTATCAGCGAGGCGGTTCCTTGATGGAGTCTGTAATTGGAAAACTTTCCGCTCCTAGTGACGAAGTTTGCAGTAAAACGGGACGTCTATCTATAGTCTATAATTTGTCGTCTATAGTCTATAATTTGTCTACAGAAAATTTACGAGACTAAACTGATTCGGAGCGTTTATAAGTATTTCGATATGATTGTTTTTTACAAACACTACAGCATAAACCGCTTGACAGATTTCAATATGAGAAGTGTTGCGAAATTAGTATCCAACACGAGAGTGACTTACGTCATTAATAAAATACCTGTACAAATACCTACTATACTAGTTATTTATATAACTGTAGGTACTAATGCTGGAATTATTCTTGTGTCGGGCCAAACGCGAAAATCATTTTGAACATCAGTAAATAGGCGGACTCAAATTGCTGTAAACAATTTATTTATTTTATCTTATTGACATTATTTATTTACTAAATAATTGTCTCTTCTTTAAAGTGAAATATATCTAACTATAAGTGCTATAAATGTACATTTTAAATGTCACAAATGCCCTTACGAGCTCTCTTCATAAAAATCTATTCTCTCGTCACATTAAGAATTTGCTGAGTGAATATTATCATGAATTATAACTGAAGCGTTATTCGTCTGCTAGCGATGGCCAGGGGAGGTAATTTCATTGCGAGAAGGGTCGCGCAGAAAACTAATTTTAGTTACAAAAGCAAACAACCCGATAGTAAGGGAGGGTCTTTGTTTCCCTCACAAATAACAACCGGCAACGAAAATGGACTAAGTTTAAAATTTAATTAGTTTCAAGTTGCTATATCTACGTTGCCGTAATTATGTACCTATCTATATGTAAGTAGATATATATTTTACAAAGAGACCCCTTTGGGGGTTTTCGTAGAAAAATTAAAACCCTTATCATTTCCGTTCCGTTCCCGTTCGTATAGCCAATTGTTCCTCTCTCCATCCGTCTTGAAGCTCGCTCAGAGGAATTTAGGATGAAAAAGCTATAATCTGATATTAGTATAACATATTTATCACAATGTCAAAACAGTAATATAGGTACCTACTTTCCTACAGGTAAAGTGGAAATAACCCTGCAAATAGCCCCTTCTGTGAGATATCACTGTTCTTTCAAGTACATTATGGATAATTTTTTAATCAAAAACATTTAGGTAGTTACACCTATTTCGTTTTTAATTTCGAATGTTTTAAACATTTTCTTTGTATTAAAATCTTCTCAGTTAGGTACTTTAATTAATAGCCTTCTATACAAAGTCAGATTTTAAACGATTGTTCAGTAAAAAATATGTTTTAGTAAATGCTCGTTTATTCGAGACTGAATGTTATAATTATTTTCATATTTCCGCAGCGAGCGCGCCCGTCAACTATGTTGTGTACGCCTAAGGGCTTTGATGATGTTGCAACAAATTTTCCATATTCTATAAAATTACCCGGAACCTATTAAAAACAACCACACTAATGATAAAATGATCTAATTTTATCCAAACTCATTATAATTAAGTTTTACGCAAAACGTAATTAACTTGTCTGTAATATTAAAATAGGAATCTTGTTCAGAATGAACAGTATTATAGCCAATGTTCACCATGCTGGCCAAGTATGCCGCTAGTACTTTTCATTATTATTGGTACTAGTTTAAAAAAAAAAAACAAAAAACCGACTGCTAAAAAAATTTTTATATGAAACTATTCTAAACACTGAATTGTGTACCAAAATAACTCCGTAACCTTTCAAACTAACGGGTGAAAAAATAACACCCAAATTTTACTGGAAACAAATTTTTGAACGTAATACTCAAAACAAGCAAAATACCTACTGAATTAAAATGTCTGGACCCTTATTAATGTCCTGCAAGAAATGTGAAATTAAAGCAACAAAGAGGGATCTTATGGTACTTTCGGCCATTTGCAGAATTCGTTCCGTTTGCACCCACTAGGGGGGCAATATAAGGGTCTTCTTAATTTCTCTGTATTAGGGAGTCTTTGTGACCCCTTGGACGTCACGAAAGGGGTTCGGTCACTGAACCCGAATTAAGATGGCGAGGGTGGAAGATAATCGTACGTCTCTCTGAGATATTATTTAGGTGGCGTTACTATTAGTAGAATTTTGCAATCTAAAACTATTTCAATTATCAATTAGATAATTCAGTAATTTTCGGTGATTTTTCTATGAGTATAATATAGGGCATTTGATACAAGCTTAGTATTTCCGGTGTACTGTATGCTACTAGCTATGTAGTTTGAAAAGTACGTTGTAGTTTTGTAGGATATTTGCTTTTATGCGCATACCGATATACTGTTTGTTATCGAATTTATCAATTGATCCGAAAATAAGGACTTTTCTTGAGTTTCTACAAAATGTAAATTGAAATATAAAATTAATACGCGTAAAAGTGCGACCCTTCTTTTAGCTCTTTAACTATCTACTACTATCTTCAAATTCCGTGTTGTTATTTCTAAACTACTCTTGTAGAGGTCCTATGACTATATAATTGTTTTATTAAAGTATTAAGATATTTTAAATCCGGAACAGTAAAGGGCGAAATACATATTATATTAGGTGATAAAAACGTTAAAATCAACTAGCAAAATGATGTTTCATTATGTTAACTTAACGTCTGAGAATTACATAGACGGTACTTATATAACAACGTAGAAGTACAAATAACAATATACTTACTAGATAAATAACATGGAGTCGTCGTGTAGTCATCCAACTTTATAAATTACTTTCTCTTGCAGAACCGCCACTCGCCATTGTGAGTTCATAGCGCGACTCGTGTTATCTTTTACCCTATATTAATATGCAATGTATCAATGTGGCGTGTATTATGATATGATTAAAGTTGAGCTTAAAATTTAATCAATGAGGTACTTGTAGATACTTAACCGTTGTCTGCCCCTAAGGGGTTTTTTATTCCAAGTGTTCCGAAATTAGCATTTATAATGTATGAATTTGTAAATGCGTGTGTGTGTATGTATGTATGTATGGCAATTGCTCTGGCATGATCCACAGCTAATACAGTATAAAGGATTATAACATAATAGTATCATTAGAAGAGTCCATAGTGGGAAAGATATAAGCTATGAAATTTTTAGAACCATTTTTTTCAATAAATTCTTTACAATTTTTTTTTTTATATGTTTCTATCTTTCTATTACGTAAATGTAAACTTGTAGAGTCATCTCGATTTTGAAGTTATCAGCAATTTCGACATGATACAACGCAGGCTGTATATTAGAAGCGTGGGCGGGAACTAAGTCTAAAGTCCGACTACATTGAAAACTTTTGTAGCCGCCCACTATTCAAACCAACGAGTGACTATTTTGTATCATAAGGACAATGTATTTACCTACTTGTACTGTAAAGGAAAGAACGCTTCATACGTCATATATTTTAACCATGATTTTGAAGTACTGACTGTTATAAAATAATATTTAAATAAGTAAGTACTATTTAATATCTAATTTGCTTCCTTATTGTTGAGGACTTTGTTGTTAAAATGTAATTTATGAATATCTTTAAAACTTGCACATCTATTATCTACCTAATAATTTAGCGCGTTAATTTTGAAGCTATTTAATACTTTATTATTCTATATATTCAGGAGAATTCAGAGAAGTTTGTAGGTATAATATTAGTCAGTATTTCAAATTCAAAAAAAATATTTCGTGTTAGGAACTAATATCTCAGTTAACGAACGTAAAAATGTACGGCATGAATAACATAAAAAATACAATTAAAAAAATCATGTATAAAAGTTCCTAATATTTTGATAGGACGGTTAACACTAAAAAGGCAGGTGTATCAGCTTAGTAGTGTTGTAATACTAATCTGCAATGGATGCGGGAGGTTGTAACGCGAGGGTTGAAGGTGAAAGGTGCATTGGTGGCGAATGGTGCGAGAGACGATGCCGGATGGCGGGAAAGGCATGCTAGCAACGCGCGATAGGGTTGCCACATGGCATATTATAGTAATGGCATGGCATAATAATAATAATAGCCACGTGCAGTAAGAAATTTTTAATTTTAAGAGTAAACTCGGAACATTTTTGTCAAGTTTCTCTTTCCATCCGTTTAGGGGTTAATTCTGCGACTCTTATTACAAGTCATAATTTGCCGGACATATACGATACCTTCATGTTTATTACGCCGACAACGTGGTGACATAAAAAAAAATGCAATTTATAATACCTACGTTGACTGTTCGCGGTTATTAATTCAGGATTCGAAACCCGTAACTGTCTCACTAAATGCTTGGAATAGTTTAATGTAGTCTTTGACTTATGTATTCTAATTTTGATTTTGTTTAATTTTAAGAGAGATAAAAGGCAGAAAGTCATACCCTAGGTAATCGAGTTTAGTTTTTTTTTTATTAGTACCTACTAACGGTCTTTGACAAAGTTGCCCACTCCACATTTTAATAATTGATTAGTTGCTAATTCTAATTAGTTTAATTGTGGCAGCCCTAAACACAGCGAATATTTCGCAAGCCTCTAGTAATTGAAAACATAGTGTATTCCGACAGTTTAAATCGTCCTTGGATAACGCGAATAACGATTTATTTAGGGAAAACGTTCATTAGAATTCCTGCTTACGTCAACAATAACTTATAGGTTAGGTACTTTGTTACGACCGAAAATGGTCTCTGCGGATCTACATAACTAAATATAAGGTTCGGTATACCCTAGCTTATATTAAGGTGGATATTTTGACAAATTAAAAAGCATATTATCATTATTATTACTCAGTACCTCCTTTATTTATCACAATCACAAATCGTTGTCATAGTAGAAGTTAGACGTCTCATCGAAATTAAGCTGCTCTCTAAAAATTTGCTTGTTAGTAACAAGTGATTAAAAATTTACAGATCCCACTATGAAGCCTTCGTCCAAAAACCGCACTAGTTTCCTCTCTCGCTTCTGACAAAATAATCTTTGACAAAGATTACGTAAGGCTCGTTGAGATAACATACTGCTATCTACATTGTAAATTACAAGCTGTGTTCAAAAACGGAACAAACAGGGAACTACGTGCAAAACTTTGCGCTGCTTAGGTAATTGTTAAACCCAGCGTGAGCGCGCTTTTTGCCGCAACATTACGCCAACTTCTAGGAAAGTTGGCAACTGCTGCCACTCTAGCGGAACTAGAGCTCTAGAACTTTCTAGACTATAGAAACCACAAAGGTACGTTGCGCTGCCGTATCTGCGCATCAGCGTATCTGCTTTTGAATTCAAATGAGTTGGAAAAGTCCTATGGAGTAAGAAAACAAGCGAAGTTGCGCTGCGTGCGGTCGGATGAAATGCCGCTGCAAGGGAACTCGTTTCAAACTGCATTGGCTTTTGCATTTAGAAAGTTTAGTTTTCTAGCTCAGTTTTATGAACGAAGTTTGGTGGATTTAGAAGCAGATTAATTACTACCAACTTTTGCAATTTGGAATTATAATGGCGGAATAGTGGGGTTGGGCGGGTTTTTGGACGCTTTGATGATAAAGTAACGTTGCAAGTTGCGAGAGTAAGAACTATTGGTAGGTACCTATTAAGCTGTAATATTACATTCTTCTGTTAGGTTTCCATCTAGAATCAATACCAATAACATCCATTAACAGTAAGTCATCGCATTGGCCTAAACTATCTAACGCACAAGGCCACCCATTTTATTTGTGCATTTGGGCGGTTATTCAGACATACCATTTTTGTGAACAGTATGTGTTAACACGCAGTATTTTTATCAATTCTCATCTTATAAGATGACCTAAGAATATATAAAAGATGAGCTAAGTATATATACTTAGCTACCTACAAAGATAAATCGCCAGCACCAAACCGCCGACACAGATGGTTCTCGAACAATTTACCGATCCTATGCGGATAAGGTTATCTCCAGCCAACCCAGGGGAGGGTAGACCCACCTCAATGACTCCAAGATCATCCGGACGTACTTCCCTCTCTAATTGTGACTCCGGCCTCATTATCCTTATCTTTGGGGCTCGCTTGTGTGTGTGGGTCTGACGTGGAGGTATAATGTAGGTATCTACTGGATACGCTTCATAGGTTTCTCTTGTTGAATATCCTTTAAAGTTGTTTTGTTGAACTTCTTGAATGCTTTGTTATCTTTTGTACAGTCACGTCCAGAAATATCTGACCCCCCTAAGCGCCATAAATATCTGTCCTCCCTAGAAAACCAACTTCTCGGTGTCCGATGGAGCTGAAATTTTTCATGCATATATTAATGACATGACACTACAATATTTTTATGAAATTAAGCTGATTGCATAATAATATTACAATGTCATCCCATTAATATACGTATCCAAAATATTAAAAAAAAACTAGCTGAAAATATTTTCTGCCATGACAGCGACAAGCAGAACCAGTAAGCAATAGTGAGCGAAAAAATAAAAAAAATAAGGAATTTAATATGCGTTAATATATAAATATTACAATGTATTTCGAAATTGATTTCCTGCACTATTTTAATTTGACACGGTAAGCATATCTAGCTACTTTGTATCTTTGGACAATGTTAGTTGGCGAAAATGCCGAATAAAGTGTGGGTAAAGATGGCAGCGCGTGTGTTTGTGTGCGTTTGATTAATTTACGCAATTCGGGCCCCGACCGCCGTATACCTACACAATAGTCGTAGTTCCGAAACAATTTACATAATGATTTATGATGATCCAGGGTTTAGGTAATTTTAGTCTTTTGTATGCCTTAGCAACGAGATCAATATAGCGATTAGGTGATTTTATATAGGTACTCGTTAGTAGGTATAGGTCACAGAAGAAAAATTATAATAGACTTATCAAATGATAACGTTTCCCGGTACATTGCTCGACAGGCCATGCTCTGTGACATAACGTCAAATTGTAAAAAAAAGAGAAAAAAATTACTTCATGTTTTTGTTCTGACTACTTAGTCTATACATTTTTGGTCTGAGATATACGAGTAGGTATTAGTAATTCGCTGTCGCTTGTAAGTAACTAAAATTGAAAAGAACTTTTTTTGAATAATATATGTAATGTCCTATGTCCACACTTGGGGTGCTGTAGCAAAAAAAAATATAGTTTATTAGAATCCCACACTCCCACAAGTGGAATTCCGCCGAACCTTATAGGCCGTAGGGCGTGTCAATGAAATGGAAATACATCCGCTCAAAACATATTAAAAAGAACTTTTGTAGCAGTCAAGTAATAGAGAAGAACAATTTCTACAAGACCATTTTACAGTGTAACTTTAGTTTGATAATGACAACTGTAAGCCGTTAATCGCAATTTTGTTACTAATTAATAAGATACAATTAGCACGTCTACAAAGCAAATAATTAATCATAATAAGTTAATAAGTAATTATTCAAATAATCCATTTGCATTTGAAGTAGAGTAGCAAATTTCAACCCGACCACTACTCCCTGCCATTTAGACATCAACAAATGTCCTTTATATTGCTGACGACGAAACAATGTGGCGAAATACGTAGTTTCATTATTAAATCGACTTATAATGGCTTTCGTTTATTCGGATTTCAGTTCTTTTACCAACAACATTGAGTCTGTTTCGGCTTGTCGGAAATTCGCTTTGTAAGAAGATTAGAACAAAGTAACACGTATTAGGGGGCTAATGAATACCACAAGTCAGGCGTTGTTCAGAGGATGGAAATAGGTTTATAATATATTCTACAGGGTTTTCGCTTAATTATTTTAGGTTTTACAACGAGGTGTTAGCGCCGCGAGCGATGTATTGAAGATCGGGTTTTGTACTATAGATAATTGAATTGTAACGTCTTAACCTGTGAAATAAACTATGATATTAGCGTATTATTGACAGAAAAGTAAGCGTGTTACATCATAAAATAGATTAATATCTCTATTTTGTGGTTACGTGTAGTAGGTATAATTATGTGAATAGGTTTGTAGGTTGATAAGGACAAAATTGATTAAAAAACCTATTGATAACAGTTATTCGACATTCAAATTAGCAAATACATTTATTGTTCGATTGTAAATAATTAGTTCTACAGTAAATTTTTTTACTTAACTTGTCCTATTTAGCATGCAGTTTTACGTAAAACTTGTAATGGAAGTCACATATTTTCATATTATTCAAACTTTTCCAGTATTGTTTCAATCTTCAATATCACACATCTAATGCTTAACTATCCACAAAAACTATTTTGAAAATGAAATAAGTACGAGTATGTTTTTGTTTTAAAAATAAGACAATTTAAAAAAACTGACTATAGGTACAAGTAAAAATTAATTTATGTGTTGTAATATGACGCTAGATACTCAAAACCCAACAGTTAGATTCCCTGTGTCGTGGGCAACAACACAAAATAGACAAAGTCGTCTATAAAATAACCATTATCTATAAATCAATAATATTGATTTAACATCAGCATAGCAGCAGCTGCCTTAGCTAGTGTTTTATAAACATTAATGTGCGTTACTTATTGTATATACGAATATAAATTAGAAAGGGAAGCGTGTAAGGAATTCAAGGGTTACCCTTATTAGGGCGGAAGGGTGAAGGAAATGACGCTAGGCATAAAGGGTGGGTTGACAATTTCTTGAATAGTCGGGGATTTGCAAGGGTTAAATCGCAAGGGACTCCCATTGAAATTCTGTTGATATTTAGGCCTCTTGATCATTGCTTCGTAATGAAAATATTACTGGCCTGCAATAAGTGATGCTTAAAAGAAAAAAACATTCTTCCTATTTTCTTTGAGTTTTAACGAATATTTGTTGTAACGTGTAGGTACGTCATACGTACCTATGTGCTCGGATCTACGTATTGTCATTAGTAGCCTCTAAAAATTTAGACTGATCTGATTTAGGTATCTACGTAATCATAGACCAAAAACTCTATACTTAGACTCAGTCTTCGAAACAAAAAAGGGTAATTAAAAAAACAACACAAGTTTTTCTGTCTCAGTGGGAGTCGAATCCAGGACCTTATACCTAAACCGCAACCGGCATGATGTATAAATAAACGCTAAACGCTATCACACTCATACCCCCGCAGTAGGATTCCCTGTGTCGCGGCTGGCATGGACAACACAAATAACACCACTAAAACCCATGACACGAGAACAAACATTTATCTGTCACATAAATATCTATTGGCCGGGAATCGAACCCGGGACCCCTCGCTTACAAGGCAGGATCACTACCAACTAGGCTACGGGGTCGTATACATCACTATGATTAGTAAGCGTCTCTCGGTCGATTAGACCCGCGGGTATTAACGGGTTCAGTGAGCGTGGTGCATCTGAGATCAAAAGATCCTGTGTACTGTGTATCACTCAGGCTTACAGCAGTGGAGGGTTGTACATACTATTGTTTAGATTAACAGTAAGTAATATAGGTTCGAGTACCAATTGGTAATTTACTCTATTGTAGGTATTGTACCTATGACACAAGATAATTTTTTTTTTAATTATTTTACTTAGTTGGTCCAGCTATTTACTTTACTATTCGGTAATTACTGTGTAGCTCGGTGTCCATAACTAGTGAATAAGAGTATCATTGATACCTACATGATTAAATGATTTTTGATTTTAATTTGATTTTGATTTTGAGTGTGAGTTTTTAATTGCCTTGAGAATTTAAATTTAACTTAATCCGAGGAATAACTAGTTCGTACTTAAATTCAGACCATCCGGGTATTATGAGATAAAAAACCAGTTCAATTAAATAAAGTAGCTAAATACAACACCAAAATAATAGTATTACTTAATGTAAGTACTCAACAACAATCACAAATTGATGTATTTGACAAATTATTTCCGTCGAAATGTCAATCGAAATAAAATGAAAAGTTTCACGTAACATCCTTTGATGAATATTCAGCGCCGAACCGCTAAATACGTAGAATGACGGGTCTAAATACCAATAATTGTCCACAAAAGTTGTGTATGTGTGTGCAACATCATTAAATAAAAGCAATGTTAGATACATAGAATTTTAAATACGGATAGGTGCGCTGCGACCGCGCGATTCGTTTGCAATAAAATGTTGCCCATGTGTGTATCAATGTGGTATGTTTTAATGTACGAATTGTGTATATTCTATATGCATAAAGCTTTTCATCACTACCCTTATTTGTCCCACTGCTGGGCTCGGGTCTCCTCTCACAGTGTGAGGAGTATAGGCCATAGTCCACAACACTGGCCAAGTGCGGAGTGGCAGACTTTACACACCTTTCGGAACTAAAAATATTACTTACATAAAATTAAAAAAATGTTATTATTTAAAAATATGCAACAAAGTCAAATAAATATATAAATATAAACAAGTAGAAACATTTAGCTGACAGTCCCTCAAACAGATTTGTCAGAGATGTCCATGGACGGAAAAAAAAATTACGTGAATACCTATAAATGTATGCTTACACTAAGCAAGCTAAAGGTATATTAAAATATTAAGCCAAGTGTTCGCAAAGCAAGCTAAAACTGTTTGAATCTCAGTAAAGAGGAAATGATCCAAAGGGACTGGCGCCAATATGGAATCAGTTCGTATTATTCGCACAGACGAACAGTCGACTCTACTTCTTATTATCTTTACATGTTATTTCTTAAAACAAATACATATCCGAATACCGTACTATATTTTGGTACTCTTACAAGTTGTCCACATTCGTAAGACATAAAGAGGCACTTATACCTACATGCTACTACCATATATGTGTAATCCGTCACTTTGTTTTTTATTTTTAATTCCTATACAGATTTTGACGAAGTTCTTTTAGCCTTGTCATCTATTTAAAACACATTTTATTTCTAATTTCGTATATACGACACTTACAATTTTGAGATACTAAAAAAACCCGCCGTAATATTTTCTCGTAATTATAATAAAAATGTTTTTTCTAAAAGCCTATTAAACCTAAACACGTTAAACCAACGCACATTTCATTCCAAGCCCGGATCCATATGGATCATTACACTAGCGAAAACGTTGGATCAATATGCGAAACTTAAACCCCCAAAGAAGAAGGCAGGCCAAATTCGTATGTTAATACACCCCACAAGCTCCACCCTCGGGGGAGCCGAACTATTATAAAGGGTAGCACGAAAGTTAGATTAATGATGTTAGAAGCTGACCAAAGTACACCTACTGGAATTGCTGGAATTAACAAAAATTGAGATTTGCGATACTGATTTATATTCCACTAGTACCGCTTAGTACCGCTTCAAAATCAATAAAAAAACATTATTTCTTATTTACTCACTTTTTAAACCTGCTCTGGATTTCCACGAATAATTTAAAACCAAAATTCGCTAAATTGGTCTTCTCGAGTTTTAGCGAGACTAACGAAAAGCAATTGATTTTTATATATAACAGACAGATTACTAAATGGCCATATACTTATCAGGAATTATAAAAATAGTCAAGAAGCTCATACTAAGTACCTACAAAAACACAGTAGATACTAGTACAGCAGTTAGTACCTAGTTGATAAAACTACATTTATTTATTCGATGTAAATAGTATCATCTCATAAAAATTATACGTTAAAATTTCAAACGTCTTTTAAAAACACTACCAACGAACAAAAAAAATTACAACGATAACTTGCTCGTATTAGAATATTAAAGAAAGTACCCTACCTACGATATTGTCCAAAAATTATTACACCGAAAAAAATAGTGCAAGGATTTCCCGTACGCTTCTTTTATGAAAAAAAAAAGTACGCGGTTCTTATTTTTTTATTCCTTTACTTTATACTACCCCTTCATTCCAGTTCCTTATTACCACCACCACTATACCATTTATTCCTACTTCCTATATACTATTTCTTTTCCGTACGTTTATTTTTATTCCTTTGTCTTATGTAATCCAGTATTTCGTTGAGGTGTACCGTTTCTATCGGGTTGGGTGAAGTGCGGGCGATCTAACTCAGCACACATACGCGACGACGTACCGTGGGGCGTCACACACACACTGTGTGTGCTAGTGTGTGTCAAACGAAATTAGAATTATATCTAACTAAGATGTTTTAAAGTCACTCACTATGTGAAAACGAAATATTGTTTTTTGTGTAGACGGATTCGTGCTTTGAAGTTGTATTTATTAGTTTAGTAATTAAGCTTACAGAAAAAGGAATTATAGGTCTTTGCAAAAAAAAATTCAGAATGTCTTAAAATGCAGTGAGGTTTTTTTGTTATTTCAACATAAAATTCTTAACAAAAACTAATGAAATTTGTTTTTTACAAATATTTTATTTTATTGAGAATAGGTAAACGATAAAAAAAGAACTAATCTCTCAACATGCTGTCATAATAAAATTAAAGTCGCTGGTTTTCAGCATAGATTTTTTACAGCATACTACTTCAAAACATGTCTCTAGATTATATTCATGCAACTACATAGATAATAAAGATTTCTGTTTTACAATAAATCATTATAAAGATTCCTACATTCGGCATAAAAATCAAAATAAAATATCGGTATAACTAATCAAAGCCGTAATCATAATATTAGGCTCTTTCTACGAACGACAAAGACATCATTTTCATACAAACTACAAAAACGAGTATAATTTATTTAGAAATGATATAGAATATTCTCTTTATCTGTGATAAATGTAACGGTCACACACACACACGCCTCAAGTGAACCGCCTTCACCACTACTATCATATGAATTCAAGCAGTCCAACATAGTATGCGTTTATTTCACAGATAAAACACTGGACTAAGACGACGCTGTATTATGATCATGATAGTTTGTAAGGGATTCATATTATCCTCTTTATGTAAATGAGTTAATGACCACACGAGCTAGTCTACAGAATCTAATGCAAATAAATGTATTTACGTCATTTTAGAATATATTTTTCTTTTTAACCGCATATTTTTTTCTAAACTACACGTAAATCAAATACTTCCGAAAGTCAATAAGTAATTTTTAACAACCTACACGTTACAAATCTTTTAAAAATCAATATCCTGGCGATACAAATCATAAAACGATAATTTCGTAGAAGCCGAAGTCTTTCCAGTTGATAAATATTCTCGGCATCTTACAATACAGTAACCCTTAGTCAATTTACAGTTCAAATTCAAATGGGAATTGACAAACACCTTTGACCGGTATACTATAAAAGATCAACGGTCAAGTCAGGGGGTAAAACCGTGACCCAAGGTCACCGCATGTATGATTATGGGAACATTGAGTAACAATGATTCTCCAAACGCCGGACCCACGACAGCCGGTTTCTTAAAAGGATTCTGTGCTCCCTATGGTTATCTAATTTATTCTTTTTTCATTTTAATCTATCCTTTAATTTTATGGAGATTTACCGACGTTTTACTGTACGTTCTTGAATATAAAGTTTAAAAATGTTGTTTTTCACACGGTTTTAAATCTATACGTGCATTTGAATAATTCGAGTATTTGTGAGAAACGATATTTACGAATGGGATTAGATACAATGAAGCTTAAAAAAATTAAATGATGAGTAATAAGTGAGAGTCGTAGTCTCAATAATTACGTAAAGTTATTTTACTTATTTCCAAGAGCTTTACCGTTAGGTATACTTATTGACTTATGAAATAAGATCGCGAATCTTTTAATGGCATAAAAATATGAATTTATGTAGTTTTAACCCAAACCGATTACATAACGTTTTATCTTCACATTTTCCATTGACTGCAGCGTCCGCGCTCACGCCCACATTTCACTCGCGAATTTGGCCAAAACTACACTCACACTTCGATATATTTACGCTTTATCCCCAACTTGTCGTCGTGTATAAGTTGTACGGCAGATTTGCCCCTCACAAGCCACCCTACAACCGTATATACCGTCAACGTTAGACGTGAATTATTAACGTGCATAACTGAAGTTAAAGTCGAATATGAAATTCACTTCTTAAATTTTGGTCGCAAGGGATTTGGTCGTTATACTTAATAATGGTACTATTCTAATTTTGAATTATTTAAGCGATGTGTTTAGTGATATTAATTTGGCTGTTGTAGGAGACTTTGTAATGACAATAGGTATGACGCCAGTTACAAATGTTCTAAGATTTCATTATGTATTTTAGAGGAGAATATTTGATTTTTAATTGGATTATTTTAATTATTAGTAGTACGATACATTCAGAAGCAACGACACGATAAACAACGTATAATATAAAGGGGCTAAGATCATAATTGCATATTCTGATCGTACTCCTACATCATAATTATAGTCGCGACGTTGATTAGAGCTGTCTCCAAATTTGAATATTACTCGCCCGAGTCTAATCATATTTGCGTCTTTAACGGCCTCAACTTACTAAAATGACTAGTATGAAAGGTGAGATTGGCTGAGATTGGGCTGTATTCATAGGCTGTAAGGTGGTGTTTCGATTGAGTTTTGTTTGTGTCCAGCGACAATTTTATGTGAGGAAGGCAGATAATCGAATTGGTGTAGGGCGGCAAATCGGCTTAATACGGATTCGATCGGTTGACGGCAATTAATCTAGCTATGGAGTTTTGCAGACGCTAATTTGCTAGAGACTGTAGCCCTGGGCGGTTTGGATATGCAACTTCATTCTTAACATCGTATATTACCTAATACGTAATTCGGTAATGTTTTAAGAATAATACATGCACGTAAAAGCTTGACGAGTTAGAGAAATTAATATGTTTTATTAATTTTTATAATTAATTTAATATGAAAATAAATTGAAATTTAAACTGAAACTAAAATAATAATACTGATAAAAGGCACACAATCATTCCCTAGATTATTTGTAGGTGGATGGACCTACGAAAATATTACAACATATACACCTAGACCTAAAACAGAACTAGGAAGAATGTAAAAGATAGAAGACAATTAAAACTGATGACTTTAATTTCTTCTTCGCTAGGAATCAAAGTCAGAATATCTGATGATAAAAAAATTATGTGTAGCTGTGTCATGGATAAGGCTGTGTGTTAATGTGTTGTTTAAGACGTTTAAGACGTTTATGTCACAGGTTAATATTTTTATTTAAATAAAATGTCGTCGTAAAAATACCTCAAAATGGCGGTGCTTCTCCCTCCACGGCGCGCGATTTTTCACTGTTTTCGCTTATTGTTATTAATTCTTTGTTCCTTTAGCTATCGAATGGTGTAATTTTGTTTTGAATGTAGATTGTAGATTCAAAACTACAACGCCAAACTTTATCCCCCATTTTATTATCATTAAGTTTTTAGTATTGCCCCCGTATTGTAGCAAATTTAAAGACACATTCACGTCAAAAAAAGTTCTAGACTAGTTAGTCTTTGTCAAAAAAAAGAAATAGTAGTATTTTTATTTAGTGGAGTTGCTAAACAATATTATTAACCATTTTTAAAATAGAACCCTACCGTTGCAATTTCTAAATGGAAAATGTCTTTATGTGTCTCAGCGGAATAGTAATAGCTTTCTAACTCTACGGGACTTCTGTTGTTAATATTAGTAATAGTTTATTAATTTATTAGAGAACAGTAGTGATTTTAATGCAACAAAACTTTTTATTTACCATATTTTGAAGTGGCCTCTACGTATGAACTTGTAATTTTGTATTTGACTGTACAATAATAATTTATAATGAAATGTATTTAATATTTTTTGATACTATTTTTTTAAATTTAGAATCTACCCTGCCATAGTTTTATTATTAATAATAGACTTTTAAACAATATTGTAGATATATAAAAAAGTGTAGTAATTGTTCAACACCTTATATAACCACTTTATTAGTTAAAATGAAATATTAATGTGCTACCTATTTTTTTCCAGATCCTGAAGTTCATGAAGAATGAATCTAAACCATGAATGAAAACTAATGCTAAAATGCTATCTGCCACAACTTATACAGTAACAGATTGGCCATCAAGACACATGATTAAAAAGGTTAGTTTCCATTTCCGAGTTTACTTTATCTATTTATCATCATAATCATCGCAGCCTTTAACTTGCCCAATGCTGGACTCTGGTCTCCTCTCGCAGTATAAGGGGTACAGTCCACCACGCTGGCCAAATGCGGATTGGCATACTACACACACCTTTGAGAATTTTATGGTCTACTCTCAGGTGTGCAGGTTTCCTCACGATGTTTTCCTTCACCGTAGCGAGTGATAATTAGTAGGTATGTAATATGTACATAACCTTTTAAATTAGAGGTGCGTGCCGTAGGGTGTGAACCAAGGAATCCCCGTTCGAGAGACCAGCTTTCAAACCACTAGGCTATCACTGCTGCTTTCTATTTATAATCACAGCTTTTTCGTGGCTCTATAAACTTAAAAAAATATTCGCTCATAGCCATATTTTAGGATTAAATATTTACTGGGTGTTACCACGATAGAAAGTACAGAAACATTCCTTGCTCTATGGGTGTTATGGACAATATATAAAGACAAAAACATAGGTACCCTCCCAGACTGAGAATAGAAAATAATCATTTAAATTTCTGCCCCGCTGAAAATCGAGTTCAATATCTCTTGGCTCAGATGGCAACCATTGCGCCATAGGGGTTGTCGTAATTAATATTCCCATTTTAACGGATTGTTATAATTTTTCACAACATATACACGAAAACGATTTTATGTACAAATGTAACAAAAAATATTTTTTATTTTTTCAGAAAATACCTGTCATTACTGCGTAATCCATCATCATCGACACTGACAAAACAATATATCAAACACATTTTCATTGGTAAGTTAATGATTTATACTATTCATTCAATTACTTCCTTTAGCGAGGAATACTCGCAGCGTTCTAAGTATAATGCCCAATAAAGTTTATTTATTACCAATAAAACTTAAGTTTATTTTAATTGATTACATGATTTAGTTCTAAGTATTATAATGTAGTTTTGATATAAGCTTTTAATAAGTAATTATATCTATTGGTAATTCTAGGAGGGGACCTGCCTACGACGCCGTAGCTCCAATTCGATTAATTGCGTAAGATCCGTTTTACGCATTCTTCGCTTCCAGTGCTACGCAATGCTTCTGCTTTTGCTACGCCTACTACGCCTGCTACGACTGCTACGCCTGCTACGAGGCCTACGTTAATTACTGGCCTCATAAAAGAATAAAATACCCGCGCAATCAGTTACCTAAATACAATTTGAAACATCAAAATTAATAATATAGTAAAAATATGTACAGATTTCAAATTAATTCGGTAATCTATTTGTATTTCGTATGTTTTTAATTTTATTAAAAACGTTTTGGCACATAAAAAGTCTAATTAACTTTTTTTATTAGTCAGGGTTCTCTTGTATCCCTAGTAACCTGCTAATTGGAATTGTTCGTGACAATAAATCATAAGTAACAGTTTAAATACGAAATTAGATTAGTATAATTTAGATTATTATATTAGATAAAGAAAAATTTTGTATGTTTCAAAATCTATTCGGTTTTCTTGGGGAATTATTTTTTTGATAATACACTACATTATGAGCTAATTGATTATAACAAACAAGTAATAAAGGTATTGAAAAGACATACGTTTTCGTATATACGTATTTTTTTTAATAAATGGGTAACCATAGATAAAAAGATGTCATGTGGTGCATAGGATATATGTGGGAATAGTAAAAATAAATAAATATCTAATGGTGGTATGGTGTGGTGGTTATGGCCTTTAGAAATAAAGAAATTATTTTTGAAAAAATCAAAGTTGTTTTATTTAATATCCGTGTGGCTTATTGAATAACACTATGCTTCACGCGCTTTAAGAAATATTTTCCACTAGTAAGTTATACTAATTGAATTACTCTTATTTTAGTAAATTTCAAACGGCAAAATTTGTTAATGGATTTTTTTTTAATTTTACTGCTTCAATCTGAAAATACATTTTGAACCTATATCGAAAGTTGTCTTCGTAAGGCTATAGGTACCTGCTTCATTGTAGACCTGTCACGAAAGTGCAGGGGCCCTTATGAAGTTCTTTTAATTGAACTAAAACCATTTTTGTAATACATTATAATTTGATGTTGCCTTGTGGAGTTTCAGAACGTAATAGAAAATCCAATAAAAATGTGTACCTATATAATATTTTTTTATCCAAAGCTTTTAAAAATATTAGATTAGATTATTTGCGTGAAAAAAGAAATAAAACATAATAGTACCATCCATTATTAAGTTGTATTATAATTTGTACGAAGGATAATAATTTTACTACGATGAACAAAATTTATGTCATCTGTATTATATCAAAGCGTTCATCTACGTGAGCGGCCCTTATGAACGCCGGCGAGCGACACAGGCGCCGCCACAGTATTTTTTTCATAACTAAATGGCCCTCGGAAAAAAATGCGCCAGCAACGGCATCTCTTAGCGAACGGGCGAATTTTTCCCGCGCCGGTCATAACACCCGACCACGTGCATTTGTTTTGGTTCGGTTTTTTTCTCAAAAAAAGATCGCATACATAAACCTCACCTCGCCGCGTCGTAGGTGTGCCGAGCAAAATGGTCGTCGTTTTTTTCTTCTCTTTTCAGCCATCTGTCCGTCCTTTTCGGTCAAAAATGCGATCGTTATTTTCTGTTCCGGTGCGAATGTGTGCGTCTCGCGCCCGACGCCAAAGTTATCCGCCATGATATTTGAGCCGGATAGTGTTCCGTGTGGGAATGCGTTAGGGTCTTTTTTTGTTTGCGCTCCTCCTCGTCTTACGTCTAATAGCGGGCGGAGAAAAAATAGAAATATAGGAGGCACGGCGTGCACGATAAAGAGAGCGGGAGTCGTTAACGATTCTGCGCCGGAAAGTTGCGCAGATTGGGTTTTTGGTGCTTTTTTTGAGGGCAGCACCTCACACCATCGGGTGTTTTTTGTGCCTGTCTTTTTCTCGCACGCAGTCTCACTCCTTGGCGTTACGTTGTGTGGGTGAACGGGTGGACTGCGTGTGTATACCGACGCGCCGGGGGCAAGCACCTAGTGCTAGATTTTTGCGTGCAAACGTCCTAGATACACATAGACACGGTATATAATGAGATGTCACCGCTATGCGGAGTAAATAGAGCTATGCAGCCGCTATTGATGTTGTGATTAATCATGGCTTTACATAATTGTTCCGTTATAACAAGCTGCGTATTTGCGGATAGAAAAATTATGATTGCGATGGACGGTCGTTCGACGAATTAATTTAATGGAACGAGGTAAAACTGATGGAAGTTTTACTGATTCGGGGATTTGGTTTTCTGATTATAACGAATGTTTGTAACTTTGTAGTATTTTAAGTCTGTTCTCGTATCTTAAAACCTTTTCTAGAACATTTTAACTAATTGTGAGGTACTAGTTGGCAATAGGAAAAGGGCTTACGTGTTTTAACTTGGAATATTTGACCCTGCTACAAATTGATATAAGTAAAGTGCAGAGAGCTAAAATGTGATCCCTATTTTTGGTTCGGCTGGCAACGCATTGGTGATAACTTGAGAAGGTTTTATGAATATCTATAGGTAGAAAAGAATACATAAATACCTACGTATGTTATTCGTTTTGTATGAAACATATAACAAGAAAATAAACACATATCGTCCACATTTATAGAAGAAATGTTATTTAACTATGTTTGTAACATGTTTTATAGTCTATACGCACCTTTAGACTCTATGCTAATATTAAATAAATAAATAAAATAGGAGGAACCTCATTAACGGTTTGTAATTTTATGATCATCTTAGCGATTAAGTGAATAGTAAATATAAAACTACAAGAATGATCACTCCTTTGATGAATAACCGTTACTATAATCCATTTGTTTTAACGGGTCCTATTTAGCACGCAATTTTACGTAAGCCTTCTAATGGAAATTACATATTTTCATGTTATTCACATATTTCCAGTAATGTTTAAGTGACTTTATCACCTCAATATCAAATATGCTTAAATATTCGCAAAGGCTAAACGTAAAAGAGTAATTTTTTGTCAAGTATGTACTTGTTGTTAGTTTGAAATATTATTTGGTATTAAATTTAAGTTAGATAGGTTATCCCTATGGCCTGGTAACACTAATAATACCGAAGGCATCGTCACATATTGCCACAAAAATAATAATAAACAATATATTATTTCTGGCTGTCCAATATTATGACTGTAAAAGAAGTAATCGATTTAGTAATCATAAGAATTTAAAATAAGCTAAGTGGTAGTGATCCCAGTGACCTCTAACGCGAGGAATAAGACTTCGTCCTAAATAAGTGATTAATTAAGTAACTTCAAGAAAATTATTTTATGTAGGTATATTCATTGTTATTAGGTATACCTAGTTATAAAAATGCAGCTATATAAATGTCTTTGGTTTGTTACTTTTAATACCAAAACGCTTGGCCTTTTCAGATGAAGTTTTGATTAGAACCCTTGCAGTTCTAAGCCTATTACAATGATGAAAAAAATTAAATTCCAGCTCACACTTTTCATTTCTTGCTCGTAACTTCTTTAAAAAAAAATTTTTTCACAATTAACCAAATGAAGACATGTACTCTAATAATTGGACTTCGAAAACTCTTATTAGAATTTATAATGCTCAGTCCCGCCATCTATCGGAAATTTTTTGAAGTAATAAATTAGTGCTCCTTAATAATTGTTAAATACTTTAACGTACATAATATTAATACATATTTTTTACATAAAATTCACTTAAACATTCGTATAGATTGTCGGTAATAATAAATTAGATTTTTCATTTCACAGAATGTTTACAGCGCCATCTTGTGTTGAATAGCGCGCGCTTCTACCAGTAGACTGTAGCTTTGGTGTAAACTGTAAACAAAATGCATTCCAAACATTTTAAATTTATTTTTGATAAAATTTTATTACGATTCAAAAATAAGATGTAACGAAATTATTTCAAGGTTTTGCTTGTAAAAACAAATTCACCGGCTAGTTAGTCTTTTATTTTTTTCTCTAAATTAATATTGGTTTAAGGAGTAAGTAAAAAAAAAATTTTAGTATAAAGATAAAAGGCCTTCCGTCAATCCGCACTGGCGCAGCGTGGTGGAGTATGCTCTAAGTCTCCATAATTATGAAGAGAGATCCTGGTAGTTATCTAGCCATAAATAGATTGAAGTGCAATTTGGTATTCGGTTCCATGCACTGGGTCCAGGTTCGATAGATAGGTACACAATTCTCTAATGTTTCTCTGTTAGGTTATGTAATTACTAATTAAGTGTGTGAAAATTTGTTAAATAACTACTTATTTATACTTCTCCAAAAAGTTGTTAGAAACGTGTGAAGTTTGCAATTCCCCACTTCTGTTATGCATCAAACGAGGCTGCGGTAAAAATTACTATAATTAAAGGGAGTTTTTTTTAAATAATAAATGCTAGACAACGATCCCAATTGATAGTAAGTGGCGATGTAGTTCAAGGATAAAAATGACACTAATAAAAGCCTATCACTTTCTTCTTGAAGATTCACACAAGTGTGATCGTACCGACAAAAGTGTATTAAAGATTATGATTACTACTTATAGAATAATTCTTAAATTAAACTTTTAGTATTTCTGTTGCAGTCCTGATCCAGTGAGCAAAAAACTAGGTATGCAAGTCATTAGATGCTATATGGTCACCGTCGTCCATAGAAATCGGATATGCCAAGGGAATCGACAATGCGTTGCCAAATATCGATGAGTTTGGCGTGTCAAGCAATGACTTAGCAGGGCTACAAGGAGAAATAATAATACAACTGATAATATTATTATTAAGGTTTCTAACATTGATAATAATGTGCTTTAATCATTATATTAATATGTCATAATTGTCCTACTTATATCACTTGCTACCGTGAAAGAAAACGTCGTGAGGAAACCTGCACACCTGAGAGTTCTCCATAGAGTTCTTAACTGTATGTGGAGTCTGCCAATCCGCAATAGACCAGCGTGGTGGACTACTATGTCCTGTACTGTCACACTATAAGAGGAGACCAGGTCTCAGCAGTGGGACATTTATGGGTTGCGATGATGATGACGAAGACGAAGTCAATGGACCAAGAACGAGGATGGCTTCTGCTGCTTCCTTCTAGAAGATGTCAAAAAGCGGCACGGAATTGCTATAATACGAGTACATCCCAATATAGTTACGATCAAAAATACCTACTACATCTGTGCACAAACTCATATCCATTTGCAGTGCATATTTAAAAAAAAACATTGGACTTTCATGCAACAGCAGCCTAAGCCTAGCATTTGTTTGTTTGTGGGCGAATTCCAATCATCTCATATGTCTAAAATAAATATTGGATGTACCGAATCTAGGGGTCGGCTGAAAATCAGTGGTGTTTTATTATAGCCATGATTATCCAGTTTGGGCTGTTTTAGGCTTGATGTTGCAGTACAACGCAGAAGGTATGTGTGGTTGACCGTTTCTATTGCAGGTTCCAATTCCAGTTCCAATAATTTAATTTCATAATTTAAGATGTCATTTAAATTGTCTCTATTGTAAGAGCTACTTATGCTTAATTTTTTTTTATTACCAATCGGTTTTTTTGCTATCCTGTTTTTTTATTACATTTTTATTTCGGGTATTATAACTATTAAAAATGTTAGGTGAAGTTACATATGCGCGCCATATTAAAATTATTTTTACATAAAACCTTTCTCCACCTACATTTTCACGTATTACGCGGTATTAGGTGCTTGTAAATCCGCCCATAGTTCCAGCTACTTTAGATACGGCACTTTATACAATTGCTTGCAAGCCGAAAGCAATATATCTTCAACGGCATGAGCAACCACAATTCCGTCTATTAACTGTGTCTCCGACATTCGTGACCCGCGCCGATTTGCGCCCATTACTTCGATTTACACCGTTTGCTGAAGAAGCGATAGTGAAAGTGCAACTGAGAATTCCCTGCCATTGAGATATTGCTTTAGGACTTGACTTAGTTGTTCAGCTGCAACTCGACTAGGGTGGCCAGATAACGCGGAAATACAGGATTCACGCGGAATTAGGTGACTTGTTCCTTGGTCACGTATTTTATGCTTTATTGTCCTGGATTGGATTGTTTTCGTGGAAATAGCCAATAAATACGAAGGGAAATGGTTAGTGTCATTTATGGTTAGTCTTCAAAGATACCGATGCATTTTTGAGTATAAAAAAAATTAAGTCATCGCAGCCTATAACTGTCCCACTGCTGAGCTAGGATTTTCCCTAACAATGTCATATTACGGGCCATATTCCACCTTTGAGAACTCTTAGATGTGCAAGTTTCCTTACGATGTTTTCCTTCACCGAAACAATTAATAATAAGTTTTTAATACGCACATAAATTTTTAAAAATATGCTGCGTGCGGGGTTTGATCTCAGGACCTCCCGTTGCAAACATCAGTGTTCAAAAAACTAAGCTGCTAAAGTAAGTAAAGAGAACTTACTATAAAAGTTTTTTTTCTAAAACTGTCGACCGTAATCCTAGAATAGAATTTGAAATTAAAATAATTTATTTCGTCTTAGGAAATAATAGCTCACTTAATTAACTACAAAATATACATTATGTATAACATAAAATGAAATTAAAAAAAAAGACAACAACACAATACCTATGATATCATCGGCTTGATGAAAGACATTATACTAGCCTAAGTAAGCTAGTGTCGGCCAGAAGAAAAGAAAGCCAGGGAAAAAAACTTCTATTTCGGAAACTCTTATTTCTAGTCCCGAAAATTATAAGTAAGTATCTGGCAACCCTATCCTGGACTGAAATTACACGGGCCAAGGAAAATTGATACACTCTGGTTTAGTAGTACAGGCATACAATGTGTAATGTAAGTGTAGGTAGTTATTAGGTAGGTAGGTAGGTATTAATGTATGTATTATGAATAGATATTGATTCGACAAAACAAAGTATTACAACATTTGCAATTTGTCTTTTACTGTAATGTATTTATTATGAAGGAAGACAGTTACAAGCGGTTTTTAAATTGTTTAATAGTTACTATTATTTTTTTATTTTTACAGACGATGATCTGCAAATTAAAGGTCGTTAAAGTATTTCATAATGCTATTGAGTGGAAAGGGTTTTATAAAATGTTATGATGCGTTACATAAGTGGGAGGGGCCAAGCAACGTGTTACGTAACATTGTTAATTTATATTACTATATAAATACTAAATATTTTTTCTAACTAGCATTTTTTTAATAAAAATGGTTCTTTGTGTTACGTAACGTTTAGGGAGCTAGAGGGGAGACTACCGAAAACCGTTACGGCGCGTTACTTGAGGGTGATGTGGGGTCAAAAATCTTTAAAAATTTCGTTACGTAATACTTGAACATTTAAGTAGTCCAAAAGTAAAAAAAAATTGAATATATTATTATAATAAATTAAAATAGAGACCTAAGACAAACTCTCATATCTATAGACATCTAATATCAACAAAAGTAAATAGGTCCAGTATTTACATAAATTACAATAAGTGGATATAATTATGTAAAAAAAATATAAATTGAATTCACCCTCGTATATTATTGCAATACCTAAATTACATATCTACTAGTTTAAATAATACATAAATAGAACCCCAATAGAAAAATAGTCGCCCTTTGTCGACTATCCTAGACAAGGGTCGTGGGTTGCAAGGCGGAATAAATCAAAAAGGGTGCAATTGAAATTGTATTTTACTGTTCGGAATTAAAGTTTATTTTGGCGTTTAGTCATTTGTGAAATACTTTTCGATATTTATTTTCATAGTAAATATATTGGTCATGGCCTTTAATACTCGTAAATGGTCCCCTCCTACGTAGGTATAGTAACCCCAAAACGCAATTTTATAGGAGAGCGGTTTAATGTTTTGTAAAAGAATTATATATCTAGCCTATGTCACTTTTATAATGGAAACGAATATACACCTATATTTAAATCCGTCAAGAAATTTGGGCTGTAGAGCGTTCCGAAAAAATTTATAGACGTATACCTCGTTTTTTTCGTCGTGATTTAAAAAGTAAACAATCTTACACTGTCTTTTTATTGTAATTATCGATTTAAAAATAAGTCAGAAAAAACTAAATAATAAACAATAATTTAATGTCAAAATAAATTTCTGCATACTTCTAAATATTTTTTTAAATTCATGAAATAAATAAAAGTAGTGCCAAGATTGTTTACCTTTTAAATCACGACGAAAAAAACGAGATATACATACATACGTTAGAAAACATGGCCCGCTTTCTGGCGCAGTCGAATGCTAAGACTTGCTGCTATTTTCACTTTAAAAAACATGCAGCAAAAATCCTTAAATTCGTAATAGTTAGCCAAAGCTAGGTTGACCTAATTTATAAGAATATTTGGAAGTGCTAAGTTGGACCACGTACACGAAGCCACAAACAGCTACATAGCTGCATTTTCCTACTTAGAACCTGGTTCTTTGTACACTGTATTTCTGTAAATTTTATTTCAGACAAAATTCAAGGAAAATATTTAAGTACATAAATTTTAAAGGCAAATCATAGTAGTACAGAGACACACAGTGTCATAATATGAGATAGAAAAAGAGGGAATTAACTAAGCAATTTATATAATTTAATAAAAATATAATTAAGTATATATTAAATTATACTTTAATAGTTATATTTATCTGTCCTGTTATTTTTGTCTATTAATCTCGTGCTCATTCATATTCACAGAACCATTTATTCACTGTAGTATAAGTTAGGACATAATGTAAAACTTAAAGAATATTCGCAAACCATCTCAAACTAAAAACTGAAAGCAATTCAACCACAAATACCTCACTTTAATACAACGGAAACAAAGGGTGAGAGTACTGAACAATGTAATGCCTTACCTTTCACATTGCACCATTTTTAATCTGTGCCATTTGGAATATCCGAGCAGGCAATAAAGTACACCGTTTCCCTTTTCAAAGCGTTCCATTTTTCTCCACTCTACCCCAGAGATATTAATAATATATCACCATATAAGAAATCTCGTCCCGGGTGGGGTGGGACCGCGTCGATCCCTACGCGCTAAAACACAAAAAAACAACAAAAATGCCTACAAACAAAAGCAAGCTTTAGTAACCAAACAATAGGGTAAGTATTCCTCCGCAACACCCTCTATACTTAATCACTGCTGTCTCCCACATAATATGTATGTATTATACTCGTACTTAGGCCTTTTTTGCAAAAAGGTCGCCTGTGACGCCTCGCGAATCCAAGATGGCGGCGGCGCGTTGGTGTGGGGAATTTTTAGTATAATTACCTAACCTCTCGCGCGAGACTTTTGCGCTTAAAATATTCTGTTTGCTTATCTGTAATTTGTGACACATGCGGGGACATTAATTACACGGTACGATGTGATAAAAAAATTTGAGTTGCTCATCAAACTACATAGGTTTTATAACATAATTTATTTATCATAAGATGTTTTTGAAATCTACATAATTGTTTAGTAATGAGAAAAATAGCACCAAGTAAAGCCCATTTTGGAAGTAAAACTTGTTTAGTATCGTTGTGATTTGAAAGTCATGAAATAGAAAATCACAGTAGGTATTTTAAGTTTTAATTTTCATAATAACAATATTTCACATTTTTTTTTATATTGTCTATTATCACGTTAGTAATAAGTACTATTTTGTCGATAACAATTGACCTAAAATAAATCAAGTGTTGAATGCAGTTTTGAGTATAGTAACGTCTATAAATAAAAGCTAAAACCTTAGGTATTCCTTGGCAGATAATAACAATAAAAATAATATTCTACTAGTCCGCCATCGCTTCGCTTCGGTAAACCTTTTATATCCAATCCTGCGGGGACGTAATTGTTTTTGAGATAAAATGTATTCTCAACATCCCCACCATAAAAACAATAACAAATAATATATAACCTACAAAAGGAAACCTACCTGAAAACAAGCTTTAAGCCATGCCTATACACGACTAGGTACTGGTTTCATTGTACCTACATCAACATTACTTGCGAATTTAAGAGAAATACCGAGAGTAGGTACCTACTAGCTATTTTATGTATATGCACAACCAAACAGACGCACGCCATATGGCTGATGGTGTATACGCAAAATGACAATACGACAATATTGTTGTTGTGTACTTTGCCAAGTAATACCGTGGCGTTTAGTACTTTTTGGCATTTTGGCATGTTGGCAAACTCGCCTTTATGATGGACCGTCCGCTTCCGGGTTAATTTATTTATAGGCAAATCATCCGCCATCAAGACTAGACATTGTTTGTTGTGTTCTGCGAGGGTTTACTACTTTGCTTGTTCCTTTTATGGAACACGAGACAGGTAGGTACTTGTTTGTTTGACTGATTACAGTTTAGAGCGAACTTTGTAATTAGATTATTTGATAAAATAGCGTAAATGACCGATCAATAAAATATTGTAGTAATTAAAAGAAAAATAAAGAATGTAAATATGTTTTTAATACTTACAATGGTATTTTATACTCACACACCAACTACCACCACCACACGCTACATAGGTAGTATGCGTACATCCCTACATGATTTTTTTTAATAAACAGCCGAATTGTTTCGTTTTCATGTCTTCAGGCCTATATTCATCTCTTTGTATCGTAAATACTTAACTGTTTTAGCTTAAAACTTTTTTAGTCTTATTATAAATCCCCTAATAAACGGTTGATCTGTATTATGCTTTAAGTAGCTAATTAACCCTAGGCTTAAAGTATTAAGTAGCTGACTAACCCTACAATTAAATTTATATTAAAGAGCAAATTAGAGTTCACTTCCTGATTAGGTACTCTGTATTTATAAACACTGGCTCTAACAAACCAGAGACAAGACTTCTATTAAATTTAATGGCGGGAAAAGTAATCCAGACTGGCTGAAAATAAAAATGAAATAAAGCGTCTGTATTCAAATTTCGAACACTACGATCGTTGAACTGGGCCACGGGCGCGGCAAAAAGACGACCGGGCAAGCGCCGCACACTTGATGTGTATCGATGCTGCGATGCCGCCAATTTGGCACACCGGTCAAATTGGCGCGCTTAATACATTCCATTGATAGTATTGATACCAACTTAATAGGTAAATAAATTTCACGCTTAGGTTACGTTACAGTTCCGAAAGAAACTTTTAATAGACGTCATTTTGACTTTTTTCTTTATAAGTATATCACATAGGATAGATTGACAGGACATTGCTAAATAGATCGTTTGAAATTGTCGATTGAGAAACTCTTTTAATAAAAATTAAGCTACCTACAATTTTTTTATAGGGTACATTGCGACACGCAATGTTTTTTTAATCGAATTGCAATCTTATTAATCATACAGAAATAATGTATGCTCGATTTGGTGGAGGCACTGCCGTGCCCCCAGATATCGTAATCGCAAGTCTTAAATCAGTTTTCTTACTAAGCATGGGGATAGGCCCTACTGTCTATCATACCTACTGTGGATTGTCAGACATCGCATAGGCATCGCCAAGGACGGAAATCGGGGCTGCTTTCCCTCCCCCAAAGCTGAGAAAATGTGTACTTAGTAATTACTCAAGTATAAGTCGACCAAACTTCCGCGTTCACATGTTCAATAAAAGTTTATTATTTCCAAAAATGATATGGTCTTCTAGATATATTTAGTAGTATGCGAGTATAATTTTAAAAAATCTTTTTATTTTTTTTTTCCTATCCACATCGCTCTCCTTGGACAACGCTAAATCCCTATGACACATTTTACGCCTTTGAGTAGGTACCTTAAGGGAAACTGGACTGCCGGTCTCCTCACGATGTTATCCTTCACCAACAGATAATCAATTCATAATACTTAAATAACCTACAATTAAATGCTAACCTAAATCAATCCACGAAATCAAACATTTAACCGAAACATTGCAGACAAAATTGTGGCTTGAATTGGTGGAAATAGAACAGATAAAAATAGAAATTCGAAAACACTTCGGTACTCTACTAGGGATGCTATTGAACTGGGCCAAGGATACGATAAAAAGACTACTACACCGCATCGTGATGTGGTATCGATGTTTCGGTTTCTGCCGATGTAACGGCTTCGTCAAATTTCGAATACCTTTCAATTTGTTTTATCGTGTGTGGGTTATAGACTTAACTGAGGATAAAATGTTACGTTTTATTACGAGGTTTCAACATCGAAGTTATGATTTTTTAGAAGAAACGATATCGAAAAATATGGTTTTAAAATTTTGTGATCATAGACTCATGTATTTTAACAGTAATAGGTATGGTAAGGTAGAGTACTCTCAATTTATCGCGTATAACTACTTAAGTAGACTTTTTTGATCGATTATTTTCCCCGATAAGCAATCCCGACTTTTATTTTTCATATACCTACCTCTAATAAATTCTCATCATATTGAACATCTTTTGCTATAACGGCATTTCAAAATTACCGCTATGACGGCGTACTTATAGGTATACGAGTATGTGTATCTATCTGTGTATAGGTGTGCATTTCTTTGGCCCGCTATAGCTACCTAAACGGTTTAACGGTTTTCAACATATGTATTTTATGAGGTGGCATTAGATTCGCCTCCTTTATGAAAGTGACTGTTTATATTTTTTTACAGCAACCCCAATCACCAAAAATCGGGTTTTCTGTTTCTCTTAATTTTCTTATTGTTATGTAGAATCTGCTATAATTTAGTTGCCTTATATCATACAAAGATAAAAGATATAAAGTACTTATAAAACAAAATAAAAAAGCTATTAAACTGAACGTAAAAGAGTTATTGAACTAACGCTTTATTCTACGAAACGGCAATAGTATGAGCTTTACTCCATGAAAATAGGGCATAAAATTGAATGAATTAAGAGGATAAACACTTAAAATACTCAATACAGGTTTGCGAAGCATTTCTTTGTGTGCAAAGACCTTTGTTATGGCTGTGTTACATACATGAGGTATATAGATGGTTGCAGCCGTTTGGTGCAAAACTGAGCTCGATGCGAAGGGCTCAACCCTTTTGCGATGCATAGGCGGAATTATAAGAGGGTGTAGAAATTGTTGATACTTATATGCTTAGGGTCAGACCAAAAAATGTATAGACTCAGTCTTCAGAACAAATCTCGTCATTTTCGTATTTTTTTTACGATTTGACGTATGTCACAGAGCGTGGCCTGTCGAGCAATGTACCGGGAAACGTTATCATTTGATAAGTACGTTTTGTTTATTTCTACTACGTTCATTTGTTCCGAAGTCTCAGTCTATATATTTTTTGTCTGTGGCCTAGGGTTATGGTTGGGTACTTCTATAAGTAACTGTGTTGTACGTTATAAATTAGTTAGAAACCACACCTTATCAAATGTATTTTGAGAGAGATAAAAGCATATCCTATTACGTAATTAATAACTTTAATTACCTAATAGTGAAGTGATAGTGAGTTCTTCATTAGGGAAGTTTATACCTACTTGTCTTTGAAAAACCAATATTAACTTCTGCCTTAGAAAAGTTTTTATTTATTTATTTATTTATGAATAATATCTTATAAATAATAGGTACATTTAATTTAGTAAATGAATCC
>LGAG01000404.1:53966-69499 GCA_001278395.1 Lerema accius
GTTTTAATATTATGAACATAGGATAAGTAGGGAGTAGTCTTGAATCTCTTCTTTGAATTAAATTTAGGATTAGAATAAAAAAAATTTACTCCTTCAACTTCACTTCTATACCTACTGAATGTGGTTGACTCTTCTACTAGGAAGCTATGTGTCGAATTAAAACTAGAGGCTACCAATTGGATCTCATTTAAAAAATCACCAGTGTTAACTATAAAGGACCAAATTAGTGGTGAAACTGTTAAATCTAAAAGAAAGTGATGAATCGATTTTGCTGGGCGCGACGCAGTGGTCACCGCGGTTTACTGTGCGCTGCGTATTGGCACTACTACAGACATTTTATTGCATAGCTAGGCTTTACTAGACACTAGGTATTGGATGGTGAAAAACTTGTTTCGTTTACTTTTTTATAAAGTTTGCAATACCAAACTTCTAACCTAACCTAACCTCAACATTGTCAGAACCCACAGATGTCTCTCTACTGGGATTAGGTTAGCTTCTAATACACATATAGCTGTTTCGAACTCAAGTTCGTACTCAAGAACTTCTGTTGAGGGGAACAAAATTTAAACTACTAACACATTAGCTATATAGTAGGTATGTCACAAAGTTTTCCCTAATTATGTAAGTATATAGAAAATTAGAAACCAGAATAGTCATATAGAAATGCGAGCCTAGTATATAATAGCAGATACATACTGGAGGTACGGTAAACACACCATTGTGCCGTTAGATGTATATAAAAACCAGAGCCATTAAAATTCAGGCGGCGACTCGCGAGTATAATATAAAGTCATTATGTAAATGTGAAGAGCTTTTTGCGGCAAGTTTAGGTGATTTGCAGTGATGGCGCGCTTAAATAAGATTGGATTTTTGTACGAGAATTAGAGTTTTATTACAGTGCGGTGTAATTAGGACGACATGGAGATAAATTATAGGGGCATGTATGGTGCTGCTGGCGCTGTGGATTCTAATTCTGCTTCTACCTTTATATTATTATTTTTACTACGTGAAGGTTCATGGTGACGTAATAATTAGTTTACGCAATACTCTTTATATAACTACAGATGCAGGTTATAAATAAAAATGTATTGTTTAGAGGAAATAGGGGTAACTAGTGACTCACTGATTGCTTACTATAATAAAAACAAGGTTCTAATTTTAAAAAAGGTCATATGAATGTGCCAGTCATTTACATATTGTTATTTCGTTGTTTCCATGATAATTGTAGAGGGTGTTTCGTACATATTGTTATGTGCTCTCACCCTAGAGGTTCGATTAAATGGAATATTCATAAAAAGGTTCCGTTTACGGCCTTGTAAAGGGCCACATAAAAATTTAGAGGCAAAAAGCGTACACCCTTTAGGCATACTCTTGGGATGGGTCCGAAGTTTGTAATTGAATTTTTGCCTGGAGCCGCAAAGGGCGGCCCTGCTTAATTTGCCATAGTCGGAAAAGGGTTGCTTAAGTCAGTCTAAGGTATAGGCTTAAGCGGGGCGTGAAGGCTTAACGGAACAAGCCTTCAGAAGAATGAATAGGGTCCCGAGACCCTGAACCTTATTGCAAAAATTGTACCTATGTACCTATTATTACCTCAACATTGTGTATTGTACATGTTTATATGTAATATTATTGTTGGAAGCATCCGATGGATGGCGCAGACGATTTTTCCTATAAAAGTCCTAATACTGACAATTATACCAACATATTTTGACAACATAACGAATTAATAGCCTTGCTTAAGACAGTCACCATTTTTTTGTGTAAAACTAGTAGGTACTTCGCTTTCTTACTTGCTTCCCTACTTTCTTAACTGGCAACGTGTTTATGATGTCTTGTATAGACGAGGTCATACAGTTAACAGTTAGGTACTAACAAATACGAGTAGCTCTTTCATGAGATACTTCAGTAACAACATTTTTGTAATAGCCTTTACCTTTTTTCGTTTGTAACTTAGAGCATCTCGAAAGGTCCCGTTTGTATTGTTGTAATCAAAAAGAAATATTCCCTTTTTTCCCGGCATAAGGGTTGTTTGCGAGGTCTCCTGGTCTGTTGGTAACGTGCTAAAATTTTATTCGCTCTTTCCGGATTACATAAAAGTCCTACGCGCATATACCTACCGTTGACAAAGGCGGAGTAATTCTTTTTTAAGGCTAACGAACAACGCAAATGTTGCGAACTTAATTTCGCTAGATGAAAAATATGAAATGTGACTGTGACTGGGATATATTGGACAAGGGAAGTAATAATTAAAATAGACCTACTTATTTATATATTTGTAGCTCTATTAAGTAAAAAGTGTAACTTAATAAAGTGCTATAAATGGCGGACATAATGCAAGAAAAAATAAGAATTCTCTAATAGCCAATTACGGAAAAACAAATGGACACACATCCAAGGCAATATTACACATAATTATAATTATAGAACCTGTAATATAGACACGTAATAAATAATACGACAAATAATATTAGTAGACCTTAAGAAAAACACTAAATCTAAACAGTACTAACCTAATTTTATAAACAGGTTAGATACTAACCTAATTTTATACTAATAAAGACAGCGGTTTAAATTCTTGTTTACGGTAGAAAATATCCAACACTACTACCTTCCGACAGCTAAGTAAATTGACTCGAGTCATATCAGTTACTGTATATTGACTTAATATAGGAGCAGTAATGTATAAGTGAGCAGTCCATTAATGGTATTTGTTGATGGCGGCGACTACTCAAGGCTTTATCGATAATTAAATAAAAAGATCCTGGACAGTTAAGGAACTTATTTTGAAAACTATGTTTTATGAAAACTTTTTTTTTATGTTTTAAAAATTGTCATTTTTTAATGTGAATACGTCATTAAATTTGCTGCTATAGGGGCAATCCTAAAACCCTAAAGAACAAAATCTTTTGCTATCGGTATTAATTTTTTTATTGTATGTATTACGAGCAGCAGGTCAACGAATAGAGATACCTACTAAAATACCTACATAATTTCACGATGGTATAATACTGTCAGGTATATACTCGTATAACAAAAAGACCATTATTCGTATAGGTACTCGTATATTCCTACTTGTATTATTTATTTAATCCATCCCTACTCTATTCGTGACAGGTACTTAAGGCAAGGCTTAAAAATGTGAGAATGTGTGACACTTGTCCTGAACGAAACAAAATTGTCTCTCGTGTACCAAAAAATGTCACTCAAACATTCTTATGTGTCGCCCAAATAGAACCCAACTCAAAATATGGCAGCATCCTTACTTCAGTAACCGCCAGCTTATGTAGACCTCCTAGCTTCCGCGAATCGAATAGGATTTGTTTAAAAAAATTGGAATGGGAACGTAGGATGGGAGGTCAGGGTGAATTGGACATACCTCGTCCTGTGTTGTATGACAGATGATTATCTACGACCAACGTCAAAGTGAATAATTGTGCTTCACCACGTTCAGGTTATAGTACTTTTTGTTTGCATTTTTATAGTCAATTTAACTTTTTGTCTATTGAATTTTTTAAATTAATCTAAGTAATGAGATAGTTCCAAGGTACGGGTAAAATAAAATACCTAAAGTTACGTTGAGACAGAAATATTTTTCAAAAGCAATACCTATTATTTGTTTGTTTAATTATGACAATTTTAACATATATACTCCTTTATATTATCCACTGTAAGATTTACCAAGCCTAGTAGGTATATTAAAAGAAAAATTAATGAAAAAATTGTAACCATTTTTTCTACACTAGATATTTTTCATATAATTTATAACATGAAAATCTAGCATGCATAGTAAGCTTTATTAACAATAAAACAAAACCAGCTTTAAACATTTGAATATCTCATTTTTGTGGTTCCGCTAACTAAATGAGATATTCAAATCAGTTCGCCGAAGGAGTAAAATATTTTCACCTTATTCGTTATTCCGCACAACGCAACTCATTAGGAATTCGTTTGTTTTCAAAGCTAACCCTAAACAAAAAAGAAAGCTTTGTTGTTATAACGAGAGCCTAACGCGCTGTAAGCATGCGCAAAAAAAATGCTCCTAATTAATTCTACAAACAAAGCCCCCTAATCTTGATATATATGTATATATACATATATATACACATATATTTATATATACGAGTATGAAGGTATATATCGCATGGAATGACTTGTATATTAAAGTAGGCTGCTCAAGAAAGATGGACAAAACAGCGTGCCTACGAAAATAAGCCACCCTCTGCCCGGAGAGTTGTTTGGCCCGTTCTCCCCACGAGGGTGGACGCACATGCGTATTGAACCTCGCCCGGCATACCTAAGCCAGCCTTCCATTTTGTTTTTCCGCAGTCATTACGTTTTTCATTCCAGCTATTTTTTAGTTCCCGTTATAGGTAGCTTAGGGCCTTGCAATTGAAAACTCAATTACGTAACCAAAGCCTTTTTTAACTTCATTGTAATTAAAATGCTCGGAAATGCTTTTCAAGCTCTTATGTTAAAGCTATTGTGTCCAGAAACTTGTATATTTTTTGTTCGAATAAACTAACATGTCCTCTATTCAATGTGTCAATTTTATTTTATTTCAAACAACAAACTATTAATTACTACAAACTCAATTGAACTTTTGACATATGGAGTTGTTTTTTACGTATGTACCTTGTTATTTTTTGGTATATCCCTGTCAGAAACTATTGGCCTAAAAGGCTTCACCTATAGATTTTTTGCAATATTTCTAAAGGACGGAAGGGCATCTACACTACTTAATTTCAGATATACTTTTAAATTAGAAAATCAATGGTAGGATGGTAGGTATTACTTTTTTTATTATATGTAATACAACACTCGTATACCACAAACGTTTCAAATATATCGACAGACATTTAGGATGTAAGTGAATGTTCCTATATACCTACATATTTTCATGGTGGGAATCAAAACTCAAAATCGGAATAAAACTATAAACTAAGCAACAAACAGGGTACAAAAATAGCTGAGTCAACACAACGAATCATCGCAGTATCAGTATTTTTTTAAATTTACTCTCACAATAGAAACGTATCCAATAATACCTCAAATGTTTAATCCGCCAAGCTATTTTGCCTCTAGAGCGTGCTAAAGAAGTGAATATACCTACATACACACGCTAGAAAAACATTACGTTACGTTAAATTTGCGTAATTTACAAGAACTACAACGCGAATACGATTTGCAGCGACAAATTTCTGCGAATGACAATTTCATTGTCATAGCAATACTTACATACTTGCGACAGTTTGTCGTGCAGTCGCGTCGTTTTCGCATGTGTAAATAGACCCGTACTCATAATAACAAAGACGTTAACTAACCTAAGATAAATGGATATTAAAATTTAGCTCATAAAATATTCTAAGCTTGTAGCTTGTAGATATGCGTAAACATAACTCCCCTCATTAAAAAGCAGATATTAAAAATCCATTACAGCCTCATACGCCACTACCCCTCATGAAATATATCCACCCTTTATTGTCCTAAAAACAGAAGCTCCGTACATAAGAGTTATTTACTTACTGCAGATAACGTAGACGCAGCCTTACAGGAACCCGGTGTTTTGTTGCAAATTTTAAACGAAAATACATTCGAAAAGCGACCGTATTTTTACGCGGTAAGGGTGTATGGTGAAGGTTATACAGCTAAATTATGGCGGTGCTTGTGTGCCCGGAGCTGTAATCCATCATCGTGACATTTCTATTTATCTTGATGAGGCCCACACTTCCGATACTAATGGCCCTTTGTTTTTTGTGTATTTACACGGGACAGCTACCTGTCTACAGGATTTTAGCGCTTTTGAAATATTTCCGATACGAGATTTAAGTCAGGATATTTTATATAACAAACAAGAATAGATATGTCGTAACTGCTACGAAATTAGTTCATTTTTTGATGTAAATCGTTAGGTACATACGATCCTTGTGTTTTGCATGCCAATCATGGATCACGGTTACGGCTAACTAGTAAACAAGAATATCCTCAATAAATCGTATCAAAAAGACTGTCGTTGATAAAATGTTACTGAGGAAAGAACGCATACCATCATCACCTACATTACTACTTTTTAATACAAAAGTGATATTGCTTAAGAGTATAACTTAGTATCCATTCGTTTATGAATGTAAGTAGAATTTTGGTAAGGAAATTATTATTTATTTATTTATTACAAGCTTAAGAATGACAACATTACAGACTATTGTCCAATGCGTTTGTCAAACTTTCAATATATCATCTGCCGCCATGCGAAATGCAGCAATTGGTGTGCAAAAAATATATCTACAGCAGGGTAGCTGGTGATCATGTCGTTGAAAGTGTTAGTATAGTGTTATTAGTGTTAGTCTGACTAGTAGAGACTCCTTGGCAAGGAAGAATAAAGAAATTACTTACCCCTAAACTTGTCAACAGAAATAAGCAAAGTTAATACTTATTTTTACTTCCAAATAACAATAATAAACGCTTTTTGGTGCTAACCCTAACTTAATAGCTTAATAAGTACTTCAATGGTCCTTTATCAGACGATACGTAAGCAAAAATAACAATAGGAGAAATAAAAGCATTCTTCATAACTTCACAGTAGAAATGAAAGGCCATGCAGCGTTTCGTTGAGTGAAAATTTCACTGTGTGTTTTAATCCGGTGGCCGAACAAAGAGTGGAGATGCGTAGGTATGTGAAATAAGCGTTCATGACTTGTGGCCGCCAACAGGCCAACCGGCCGAGAGGTATTACTGCTGTGTTTTTAACTAGCTTGCAGTATTTCATGCTAGTTTTATGAATTAAAACTTTATAAGATGGACGTTTATTATGTGAGTGCGCCAATGATGGTATAATGTTTTTATGGTTTTCATGACAGCCAGATAGCGACTACGTTCTTGCCTAAATCGGCCGTTAAACAACTCGTCGTGTTCCGGCTGTAGGTAGAGTGCCAGAGTGCACTTAATAACCACAATAAGCAACTTTTCAAAAGGCAAATTTTCCACTTGGAACAAAATAAATTTCACAAATTTCTTTGTAGTTTTATTGATCATGGTTATAGCGAAAGTGTGGTAGCACAGATAAATTATTGTTATTGCTAGTTACGTCAAGTCGAAAACTTTCAGGAGGCTTACATCTTCCAGAATTTGTATGGTCACTAAACCCTTCATCAACGTGTATTGGAGCAATAAGGTAGAGTATAATCTGGATCTCTTCAGTAACGAGAGACCCACACATATAGCGGAGTAATGATGAACTCTACCATAGATTATTTCCTCAAATATATTTAAACGTACACTTTTAATAATTGGATAACGAAATACGACTCCAGGCCTACCAACCTACACCCACGAATAAATAAAACGCATGCATTTTCTACATACAAATCCGATATCTGTGTGAAATAAATACCATAAATACGGAGCTAAAACAAGGCAGCCGGGAAATAATCCGAAAGCTGCGTCAATCGATACCGGTGCAACGTTTATTAAAATGTGGGTATATTTACAGATAATTTCCGGTCAAATGACTACCGTAGTCGTATTTATCTCATCAAATATAACATCAGCGTGCGATCAAATTCAGCTGCACATATTTACTTTGACGATGCTTTTGTAGTGTAATTTACTATTTACTCGAACGTACCTGTAGGTTGTATCAAATTATTTTATTTTTTTAGGATTTTTAGTTTTATATTTTGCGTTAAGCTGGATAAATAGAATGACGTAGTACATGAGACTTTCTTAATTAGTAGCGAATCAAAATTCTTTTTTACGTTTTCGAGATGAAAGGATCTTTTTAAGCTCATAATGTGAGAAAGCTCATTAATTTTGTTCAACTTACATTAAACAGAACCACGCGGCTGCGATGAAGTTACCTGAAAAAAGGTTTAAAGGGTCGATTTCAAGAAGACGACGTGCGACAGGTTTCACTATTTGTTACACGTGCCATAATGTCAGAAATGAATAAGTAAACCTGACAAATTATTGTACACCTTACAATTTTTTTAATCGAGTTTACTACAGGCAAAGAAAGGTGGGTTTCTTAACATTCGAGTACGTATTATACCAAAGAGTTATTTTTATTACTAACATTATTAATTTATTAATTTAAAATTTTTAGTTTTAGTTTTGTAAATATTCATGTATATTTATTTAATGTTTTTAGTTAATTCCAAAGAGTTAGCAGACGCTAACAAACGACTTATTCGAATTAGGTAGGTAAATAGTTTATGTATAGATAATCTGTGTTTCTTCTCTTTGCTTTTGAACCGCACAGTATCTATGACGCCACCTCGGAACTTATCTGCAAGTTTTTTTCACTTATTACATAATGAAATCGCTTAAAAAATTACTTTGTGAATTAAATTCCAAGTACTAAACCTTCATCACCGAATTGAAACTATATGTTGTTTACTTCTGTGCTATAGTTCTTAGACTGTTTTGTTACCCAATAAAAGCTTGTAAAAAATTAAGACACAATTAGAACAGCGTTGTCACGACCTCAATTCAAATTCAGTCGCCGTGTCGCGTTAGTTAAAGGCCACATTAAGGAAAGTTTGAAGGACTGTGTAGTCTTAATTATGGCGGAAATTAGGAGTCTTTAAAATTCAAAGATTTTTTAAATATTCCAATGACGGAATAGATTGCATACCTAAGTAAAAATGTTAGTGGTCAATTAAAATATTGAAAAAATATAAATATATTCTACCCAATAAAAACTAAGCCTTATCTATAATATAATTCGAAAGAGGCCTCAATGTAATTATACAAAAAAAAATGTACTGTGTATGTTAAAGTTAGAATTTTCGGAGCAAAGTGTGTTTAAATTTCCTCTCCAGAAATGTTAAAGAACCAGTGAAAAAACAATAATTCCCAAGCAATAAAAACAATGCCCTGCGAGCAGCAGTTGCTGCCAGTAGTTAAAAAAACCACGGAGTTTCAAAACCCCGTCTGCAATGGAAGAAGGAAACCACACTACCGAACTGATTTTAAACAGAAAATGAATGTCGTTTTAATTTAAAAGTTTCCTGGAGTTTACAAAACTCTTGGTTAATAAAACCGGCCAAGTGCGAGTCGTACTTTCAGGAAAGGGTCTTGTAACATTATACATAATTGAGACCAAAATGTAGGTACATGTTTTCTTATATGGGCACCTTTTCTTTGGAACTGTCCTATACTTATTTTTTTGTGTAGTAGATACGTATCATCGTCATCGCAACCCATAACTGTCCCACTACTGGGCTAGAATCTCTTCTTACAGTGAAAGGCGCACAGGCCATAGTACCTACCTACAACACGCGGATGGGCGGATAGGCAGACTTCACGCAACTTTCGAGAACTTTATGGAGAACTCTCAGGTGTGCATGAACTCTCGTGAGGAATCACGATATTTACCTTCACGGTAGCAAGTGATAATTAGAATCTAATACGCACATATCAAATTACGCACGTTTTAATTTAGAGGTGCGTTATTATGTTAAACTTTTAAGTGTCTACTGATTTTGGTGAAAAAATAAACTAAAAATTTCTAGTGCTAACTACGGCTTCCTAGGTTGGTTCCATTACCCGTATGGCGCAATAGTTACCATGCCGGATCATCATGCAATGGAACCTGGGTTCGATTTCCAGCAAGGTAAACATTTTTAATGATGAATTTAATTTCTGTTCTCGATCTTTGTGAATATTCTTTTATTCGTTATATTCATGGTACCCATAACACAGGAAATCCCACTATGGGGTTATATGCCTGTGGCGATATTTATATTCCAACGGAAATCCCCCTTAAGTAGATTTAGTAGTACGTACCTAATTGTGGTTATTACAAAAAAGATGGACCTAAAAAACATGTAAGTAGGTAATATTCCTGTAATCGAAACGTTGAATACTGATCTCTCTATAGGTACGATATTGTGGAAATCATACATTTCGATAGGTATCAGGAATTTCAGAATAATATTCGTACTGTTATGTGATTCCTTTAGTGAATATTCCGTTACCTGATTTTGAGGAATTCTTACATAAATTGTTGTGCAAAATTGGTAAATTAATTCGGACTGCAAAAAAGTAGCATATTATATTAATATTAGCAACAATTACAAGTACATGTTCAAGTACCAACTTACATCAGAATATTTGAGGTCACATGCTATTTTTTTTTATTAATACTTACGTTGTATCACTACGCAATTGTAAACTTGTTCAAAGTCCATTCATAAATTGAAATCTCTCGTTCATTTCTGTCAACAAAATGTATAAAATTCCTGTTGGTGTGTGTGTAAAATTCCTGGCATTTAAATTATTATATTCATGACATAACTATGACATCACTGCAATGCTTTGCCTCAAAGCCGACTATAATTCTGTGGTCTTAATCAAAAAGCCTTTGTACTTTCATCTCTTTGTTTACAAAACTACGCTCCTGTAGACCTTACAAAAGCACCATAGGTCATCATAACAATAGATTTTATTACCGCACTATCACCAAGACAAATGAGAAATAGACAATATCTACCCTATTTACTCCTGTCCGTCCCATCCGCCCGCAAAACTGGCGCCTTCTTTTATGCAATCAGTTATAAACACTAGAAATTCAACCGTAATTGAAACGTATACGGTGAAATTTCGCTAAGCATTACAATCGTGTTCAAAACTCAAAGCCGTTTCTTTTACATAGAGCATATTTGTTTGCGAGATAATTTGAATTTTGTGCGTTGTGTGCAGAGTGGAAATTCGCTCGGAGGAAATGAGCGCAGTGACGCCATTTTGAATTGATGTCGGCGGTCAAAATTTATTGCGCATAAATGTACCTCTGGCTAACCCGGGAGTTAGAGGGGGTGTCGGGGGTAGGCTTAAAAATCGGGGTGAGGGAAACGGGGAATGTTTTTAGCGTTCGCAGCGTCGGCCTATTCGGGTGTTGATGGGCGCCAGAGGCGAATTCGTTTTTTTTTATTTTTAAAACTGTAAACATCTTACAGTTTTTTTTTTTTCAGAATTTAACTTAAGTCTTGTAATAGACAATGTAGATGTTTCGGAACACCATGTAACCATCTATTTACATTATTAAAACTGCTTTTTTTTTCTTTAACATAAGTATTTTACCAAAGTAGGTAAATTGGTTAGCTATGATGTATCAAGGATTATAGATTAGATTAACATTTATAGAGCTTTTACTGAATAATCGTTTTATTAAATAAAAAAAGAAAGAAATATTACCTACATATATGTTTATGAGCACAAAGCATAGTTTGGTACATAAACTAAATAATTATTAAGCTTATGAGGGGTTGTAATTTGAATTAATTTAACTTTTTTGTGCATTTCAGATTGCAGCTACGTAACTCAACCTCTTTAAAAGAATCATCTTGTGGAGTATCACCATCTCTTCGACTTCTCTACAATGGATTCTTAAAAAAACGTAGGTAGAATAAATTACTAGGTTACAAGCATCAATGTTATTACTGTTATACCGAAACCCCTTAATTCCCCTTAAGAGTTTTACACTTTTCTATTCACAAATAAGGTATTTACGTAATTCAGTTATGTTAATAATTCTGCCTAAAGTGATTTACCCAAATCATACACCCGTTTAGACGGTAACGTTCTTGAACTTACCTACCTTAAACTAAGTACCAATTAGCAAAGATTAAAAAAGTAAAAAAAAAAAACTTTTTTTTTCTAACAAAAAAGAAATGCGTAGTGCGGCCCTGTAACACGTTTAACCCGCACCCTCTCGACCTCTACGCACGTCTCACTCGCACAAACTACAAAAAGAACTCTCCATCGCTTTCCACCCTTTGCTTAAATTATTGCACCTCCATTCCGACTCTAGAGGATTGGACATAACTGTACCTACCTCCACCACACAAAACTCAATACTATTCCTAACAGAATAGAACACAGTTTCCATTACACCGGTACACTCGTGCGAACAAATTCTCCAAAGAACGTATAGTTCTGCTGATCTGTTGTCCCATTAGATACGGATCTAACTTCAATTATTTTATCAAAGGAAAATGAGTTTTATGTTAATGAATCAAAGTCGAGTTTATTTCTTCTTTTTATGTAGGAAGTTCGTCTTTTAAGAATCGTGGAGGCAATAACAGACGAGACTGAGTAAAGGCGGTGAACATTAAAAAAGCCACCCGTTGAGGGGAGAGTGGGGTAACTGAGTAGGGATAGGGTGTAATGGGGGAACGCGAGGGTAAAAGACGCACTGCTCCCTAAGACCTGGGGGAAGACGGATGTTAGTTATGTTCACTGATTTAATAAGGTAATTCATATCTTGAAATTACGATTTTATTTCTTGATGTTGCAATTTGCAATGGATAAACGTGTAATACCCTACTGGTTTAAAAGGTAGTCTGTCTCATGAATAAAATTGAATTTTTTAGCATTTGAAAATAAAAGTAAAACAAAGAAAATCATAATAGGTTGGTAGGTAGGTATACATATTTTTAAAATTAGAACATATTTTTAAAATTATAATAAATAAACAAAATAAGTTAATTATGTCAAGTTAATTATTTGAATCAATGCGATTGATGTATCAGCATACGTGGTTTATATTTCTTAGGTACCTACTCAAAATTATATTCAAAACACCTATAGGTATTAGGTACATTATTTAGACAGATCAGTGTATACCTAGACAACATCACCACTTACATGAGGTGGTATTAGGTACTTTATTTTATGTGAAAAAAAATAAATACCTATTTCAATTTACGTGTATTAAAAAATACACTACTAACCCCAAAATTTATTTAAAATGAATTATAAATCAGCAAATAACGTGCATTCGTAAACATTTATGATAATGATCATGTAAATAATTGAACAGTTCAATAGTTTTAACCAGGCTCATTAGAATAGTTTTTGATTACTCGTTTCGTTGATGAATTGAAAATATAGCTAATTTTGTGGCAACAGGCCTCGCGTGTTTTTAGTTTCCATTTTAAATGTATTCTCTAATGCATGCAACTAAAATTAACATTCGATTTTACGTTATTTCCAATTCTGTTTTGTTGCAATTGGAAAATAATGGGTTCAAAATATTTCAGGGCTTCGGTGGCTACTCATCAGTGAAGAGACCTGGGTACCTGGGGACCTCCAAGCCAGGAGAATGCCTACAAGAGTCCCTAAGGACTCCACCACGCTGCACCAGTGCGGATTAAATGTCAACCCGAGAGTCAGATGTTTTTGTGACACCCTAAGATTGTCATGCCTTAATGACCGCCTTAATGATCTACACTACTTACTGCAACTATACTTACTACTTGCTACTACTACCACTATATTACAATAAAACTTACTACTACTACTTACTACATCTAGAAAACCTGGGCTGCAGTCGAATTTCCACAATATCTTAATGTAAATCTTAAGCTAAAGACATAGGTATACACTGAAACTTGTATGGCTATGTCGGCATTAATTATTCTTAAAAAGCGATTCAAAGTTGTAATTCACGTATTAAACTTTAACTAGCTGGTAAATGAACCGGGAGCTAAGACATCACCAATGCGTTGCCAGCCAAAAAGAGCTTTAAAGCTCCCAACATTGACAAAATTTTAAAACCTTGTCAAAAATACCCGCGAAATGTCCTTAATCAGTTGTAACAAATGAGATGAAAACGTCAGCAATATTTATAATTTTATAACAAGATATAAACGCATTATACATACATACATACATACAGCTATTGCCTTCAGCGAGCGACCGCACAATTTAGTTACCGTTAAACAGCTGCCAGCAATTTATTGCGTGAATTTTATTATTACGGCGTCCACATACACGTGTTTTAGTTAATTACCAAAAATATTTGCACGGCAATCTCTTTAATTAGTAGGCCCTAGGTCGTAGCATACCTCACAAATGACCGTAAATCTATTTAGCTTAATATGAAGCTGTAATCAATTAGAATTTTGCCCAATTATTACTACTAAAACATAAACTTACGCCGTTCTGTAGCCTACTCCTTTGTAGATATTCTATAGACAATTGGAACTTAAAGGGATCATCTATACTGTTTAATTATACATAGATTTTCGACACTGCTATTAATTTTACGATCTATGAAATAGTTAATAAAGTAAGCAGTACATTAAGTTTTCAGCAAGCAATAAGTATGAGCGCGCCTGCGTTAAATTAGAATACTTTTCAAAACTTTTAGAGTTAGTCCAACTACGACAAAACAGGCCAAATAAAAACTTGCATTATAAATAAAAAATAGATCATACAACATACTAATAGTCTTTTAAGTAATAAAATAGTTAGAGCATTGCGCTACAAAGCCGTATTTAACTTCATCAGTATTTAATACGTTTAAATCAATTAATCGATCCGCCATCTAACATGCGATAAAAACGGAACTTAACGCTGCCAGCTGCGAACGGACAATCAACTTATACAAAAGACTCAATTATAGAATACCTACGTAGATGTGGGCCCGCAGAACAAAAAGTCGGAGACAGTGGTATCAGATGGGCGTAATTTTTCATTACATTACCATAGGACAGTCATGCGCGCGTGAAGATAAGCCGAGCCGCCCGCCTCCGTACCGAGTGCTAGCGATAGAAACACTGCAAAAAAATTGTTCGTGTTCCATTGCGGCGTCTGGAATTTAAAAAATGCGTGGTTAAATGTTTACATGTAACAAACATGTAAATGGGTAATGAATGTTAACATCCCATTTTTGGCATTATACATATTTAAGCGTGTTATGTTGTAGAGGGTTTTAATTATAAACGTCATTACTAACTAAAAAATTTGTATACGAAAAGAATAAAATATTAGTCACGATAATTTGATAAATAGTTTAACTCAATAATTACAGAATAATGCAAATCTCTTGAATAAGAAGAATGAAAAATTAATAAATTTTAAGAATTGATTAAATACCTACTGAACAATGAAAAAGTAAAAAACAAAGGTAGGTAAAGAATTAAAAATTAAATCAATCCAACGATCTAATTATAAGACCAAATGTAGAAGATCGACAATTTTATAATATTATAAAACAAAACATGTTCAACAACCGAAAACATTAAAAAGAACGTATTTTTTCAATATTTAAAAATAAATAAAACCTTAAAAAAATCCATAGTGAAAACAACTGAAAATTATCGTTTCGTATGTCGAACGCAAGTGTCGTGGTACAAGCCTGCGGTGTGGAGTTCCCTTAGGAAATTAATAGTCCAGTTCATGGGACCCTTACCGGACCTGTCAAGTTCACACGTAGATCGCTAGGTGGCGCTCACAGTCTGAAAATGTATTAATACAACATTAGTCTGTTATTTAAACTTTCTGTACAACTTTAATGTTTGAAAATAAGACTTAATATAAAATTACATTTATTAGAGGTATTTTATAATAATCTTTAAAAAAATATTTTAATTATTAAAGTAAATACATAATGTATTGATACCTTCAAATATTACGCTTTTAGAAAAATCTCATAACTCACTTAGGACCTTTCTCAGTGAGAAGAAATCGATATCTATTTTTTATTTATTTCGTATTTATATATTATATCTGGATCAGAGGTCAAACTCTTC
>LGAG01000404.1:69662-79806 GCA_001278395.1 Lerema accius
CACAACCCATCCTATGTCCTATTCCTGAATGCAAACTATCTGTGTGCCAAGTTTCAGCTTAATCCGTTTAACGGTTAAAGCGTGAAGGAGGGACAAACATCCAAATATCCAAACATCCAAACATCTTTACAAACTTTCACATTTATAATATTAGTAGGATATCTGGATCAGAGGTCAAACTCTTCCCACTCTAAAAAAATTTAAATCCCATCCACTCAAAACCTCGGTTTTTTTTTGTATATTTACGGGAGACTATTTCGTATTATTACAGTATTTACTCGTATTTTTGGTAACCCTAATTACAACTTCGTCTCGCACGTAACAACTAAATTACAAAACTCAAAATGTTCAAACCTACCACTTTAGGAAAGGCCTTAAAGTTGAGATACTATTCATAAATGCCGTAGGAATATTCCCACAGTAACAACCTCGTATAAAACATTGCATTCTAAAACCTGAGCTAAATTAATACGGCGCTGCGTTTACCGTTTCCAGGAATTATTTTGTCGGGTACGTTAAAGCGAGTTACGAAGTTACACTGTATAAGTATTATAAAATGATCCCTACGTGTTTATGTACAGCAATATAACAAAGTTAAGGAATAAGAAAAAAAAATCACTACTTCTTTTAAAAAGCCTTCAAATTTTTACTTTAAAAAAATATTTGGTTTGATACCCGATATCAATTATTAATTAGAAACGTTTATGATCAAATAGCGTCTCTTAATACAAAGTGTCTTGAATGTTTTCAAGTCTAAAGTGAATAGGCTTCTTCTAAGTTAGTACCAGTAGTTACCATGTGTAAGACTACATCACAACTTTTCTAGTGGGATCGTAGTGAAGCGCTACACTTATTAAACGGAAAAAGAAATGTCATTATGGCTCTATCATCAACTCTAAAACTTTCTAGTATCGACAAAATTAACGTTTACATGTACAAATAAGTACGTTATTATACCTATAGTTAGAGCTCTTTCAAACAAACCTACATAACGAGCCATACTAACTCGACTCCTCCTACCGGTTAGTTCTTCCTAAGTAGTTTGTCGCATAGCAACCAACGAATCTAATTCCAGAACAGTGGGAACTCAAAGTTGGAAGCCATTACGGACAAAGTCCTAGACGCAACGCACTCACAATTACTGCGTCCGGCGGAGTTTGAACCGCTCATATATATCCATTACGCGCAAAATATGAGCAAAGTGCAAAGTTAGACAGCGCTATCCTTTGGCGGCTATAATTTATACGAACTATCCTAAGAGCGTCAGCAATGTAAAGCGTACAGTCTTAATACTCAAGTGTCTATGCGCCTTGATAATATGAGTAATTCCTTCCAATATAGAAATCATAATCCTACAAATGTTATTGTAAAAATTTTACAGATTAAAATGAAATCCATGTCCAGGATATGTAGAATAAAAAAAGGATAAGAACATAAAAGCTTTAGCATGAATTTTTTTATCGTTATTACGTTATTAGTAACTTATTTTTTTCGTGTTGCGACTATGCAAATCGGAGCAACAAAAAACAATTACTAGTCATCAATTTTGTTCGTAACTACTCATACCTTAATACGAAAGATTCTCTATATAACCCAACTTTTAAGTAGGTATAGAGATTCTCCGTACTAAGAGAGCGGAAAGCCTTTTAATTTAACCGTTAATCGAACTTTTCTGCTGACGGTACGTACTAGCAAAGCTCGGAGGCGGCCGCCGTAATTGTACAAAAGTTCCGATCCTCGGCCGCACAGAATTTGTTACATGGTTCCTTCCAGTACTACACCACTAGATTAAATGAAGCATATAAAATTAAAAGATAAAAATTTTATTTATTTTACAGAAATATGAGTTACTCTGGTAGTAGACGGATTGCTTCAAGCAAATTGGGTAATTTTATGAAGCAACTGCTTCAGGACGATTGCTGAAACAGTTCGTCTACGGCCAATCTAAATATAACTATGAAAAAATTTATTAAAAAAAAATATTTTAAAAGTAATGGTTAATTTTTTTCTATGAATAACATAAGGACTATACATAAAACGTTATAAAATAATTTTACTTTTATCTCTAAAGCTTTACTTGTTTAAAAACAAACACATTAAACGCAAAAATTCTCCACCTGAAACCAAAAAATATTCGATTAATAAGTATAAAAAATTACTCGCAAACCAAAATGGATCTTAATTAATATCCAGCGCGCACTAATTGGAATGAGCGTGGAAATCGTCGTCTTAACTTCATTAAAAATCAAAAAGGGGCAGTCGCGTCTAAAATCTAATTACCTAGATTGTGATCGTCGATCGGGTGTCCGTAATCGCAATCCGGATTACGCTAAGTTAGCGGAGATAGGATTGGGATGGCGATTCTATTAGCATTTTAGACGGCACACGTAATTAAAAGAATTATTTTATTCATCGATTTCTTTTTTTTTCAAACCAGAATACAATGTGTCATTGCGTCTTCGAACAAAAAGGGAAACGATAATAAAATTTTCTTCATTTTCTGGCTAAAGAGGTATTGCAATCAATTATTGTCTATGGTATTATAGTTGTCTATGGCTAACACGTAACTTGCTTGGCATTTATTGACTTATTTATGCATTTTAAAACTTGAGCACCTGGCTTACTTTAGTCCTCAAATACATTTTTTTTGTAAAGCACAAATAACGATTTTAAATAAAAAATGGCCTTGATTGATTACAATGTTTACAAACCTAATTCGAAATTTGAAACGAAGCGACTTTAATATTATCTGAAAGTGTTAAAAACATCAGTGGTCTCATTAAAGCCAACTGCTCTTGTAATTAAAAAAACCCTTAGTGAGTACAAGTCCTAAAGTGAACACGGTGAGTCCGAGAGGAGTTGGGATGGAAGTTGGGCAGTTGGGCGGGTCTTGCGGCGCGGCGTAATGAGTTCGGCTTGTTGGGGATCAACTAACTGCTTAGAGGGTTAACTAGGCATATTGTACCACTCATAGGCATCGCCAGTTGAAGTAAAATTGTTTGGGAGGGAGAGGATAGGTGTCATCCGTTAATACGTGCTTCGATGATGTTGATGACCAATGATGATTTATTATGTTGTGGCTGGTCTACTTGTTTCTCAGCTACTTCTATTAAAAGCCTGGTGTAGAATCTAAATAACTCTAAATTCATCGTCTTTATTCGTGGTCTATAGAGTTCTCTTCTCACACTTACATGGCTTACAAGCCATGGTGTACCAAGATGGCGTTATACTAGGTACTGATGGCAAACCTTAAGTCTCAAATTATTTGAGGCTTTCAAGATCGAGCCGAATCTCATCTAATCTCACTTATTGCAACGAAATGCAGGTAATGCAACGAAATTCTGTCTAATCAGACAGGGCGAAAAATGTCCAAAAATAATTTCGTGATTAATAGGCACCCTCTAGCCACTATTTCTAGAATGGTCTTTCTGGACTTACACATTTCATGCGCGGAGCTAAATTTTGGGTCCGCTCTCGAGACTACTGATATTTATCTGGCCGTGGCCGGACTTTTTTAATATAAATGTTCTTTGTTCCTGACGGGAGAAAGTTTTAATGAAAATTCAAATAAGGACAACTTTTTAACCTTTTGGTTTTTCGTATTTTTAGAGAGGAATTGTTTTTTGTTATTTCAAGGATCGGTTGGAATTGCCGCTATTGGTAGGCTCGTTCATTACATAATGTACCTAATAGGCTTGTAGATCTGTAGGTAATTAAGTATACTTATACAGATACACTTAAAGCTTACCTTAAACTTATAGCCTTTCTTTTTATAATGGGGAATTGAAACATACTTCAATTGACTGGATTAAATGGTGAGAGTTCATCTGCTGCGTAAATATTTCCCTGTAGCGTGTCTATTTTTTTAATGTTTTAGAATAGCAAACTAAGCTTACAGTGCCACCATTCCTTGACCGCCCATGGACATCGTAAAAAACCTCAAATAGGACTACAGAAGGACCTCTAGTTCTAGAAGGTCCTCTAGAAGGACCTACGTACACTGCCTATCTACAAACCTTATAAGCTCAAACGTTTATAGTCAGCGTGATTAATAAGAATGTGGTAATTCTTAGCCACACAAAGACGTTATGCTCTTAGCTCCTAAATACCTATATAGCTCCTCTAAACTCCGCTTGCTTCGCTGCATAAAACCCAATGTAATTAATTAAGTGTAGGTTCTACAAGGGTACTTCATTAAAATGTGTGCCGCAGACCAAATAAAGAGGGTTTTATTTGCCTTGGATCCCTGAGGCAACCCGACGTGTAAATAGACGCGAATAAATAATACCTAATGTAGGAAAAGGTACTTTGTTTTGTTAGGTACATAAAACCCTCCTTGGGATTTGCTCAGGTTAAATTAGAATCCGCGTAAAGCCGCAGGCAGGTACACCAAGGAAAGTCCGGGTGATTGTACCTATATGCTAATATTGTGAGGAAGTTTCCGCCCACAGCGCTATCAACTTTGTTATTCTGAACTAAAAAAAATATTATTTCTTGTTTGATTATTAGATTAAAGAGTAATTAAATTGTCGCACTTCTTCGGATACGGACAGGAACTTACTTCAGTTTCCCAAAATAAGTAAACAAAATGAATGGTAGGTTAGCTACATGCAATTACCAATCGCGTCGAAGTTTTTATTTTATTTTAACTACAGATCGTAGAGATAATAGAGCCTGTATTAATTTTAATTTCTTACAATACTAGAAAATCCATAAATTTTCAAGAACTTCACTGGAATAACAAAAAAAGATTAAAGCGAATGTGAACGCTCTACCCACACCTACGACCTTTTCGCTCGCAAAATTAAAATTCTCAAACAAATCCGCACTTGGAAAAAGATATATTAGGGTGTTCTTTCATCTTCCCCCTCTGGGTAACCTTAGCCGTTTGCGGCGGAGGGGGAGAGGGGAGGTCGGGGCAGGGTAGACCTGCGGTGGTTATTTATGGCCCTCTCGGGGCCCCTGAAGTGCCCGCTGGAATATAAATCGTGGACGAAGACTTAAAATATAAAATAAGAACTTAAAGTTCCATATTTGAAAATCGGTTGCTATGAAATTGGACGTAATTTTTTATGTACCCAAGCAGAAGTAGTAGTTAAGTATCCCCCAACGCCTTTGACTCAAAGAGAAGAAATTCGTATATTGTATAACTTTTTAAACCTTATAACAAATTACTTTTTGACCCACATTTAAATAAAATCTGACGACGTCCTTAACTCAGGGTAACGAAGGACAAGAAAATCTTCAATACAAAAAAATACTAAATCCTATAAAATACCTACTGGCAAGTTTCACACAACAGAGAATTATTACCCGTACTGTACGTAATAGGGTTAACACAAACATCATTCTTCTACACCCAAAAAACTTATCTGCACTTCAACAAAGCTTTGTATTTAAAAAATGATCATGTCATCCTTTTTAAATCTTTTGTTATAAAAAAACTCCGTCGTAAGCCCATCATCCCCGCGTTACGTTCGTGTGCTTGACTTCACTAAAATTTGTGGATTCTCTAACTCACAAGAGATAGCGTTTTTAGTTTGTGAAAACCGGAATAAAAATTAATTTTGGGTCTATGAAAAGTAGGTAATTGAATAGTCTTTGCGTAAGCGTCTTTGTCAATAAACTTCTCCAAAATAGTTGCTCCAAAATTAAAAATAAATAAATAAATATATTTTAGAAACGAGCACACAGATCACCTTTGTTGTCACCACATCCATGGACATTAGCAACATCAGAAGTAAGCATGATGTGATGTAATAAGCATGATGTGATAATGCAACCAGGATCGGCTTCAAATGATTGAACTCGTAAACGGTTAACAATAAGGACTTGAAATTTTGCACTTTTAAGTTCTTTTTCTTATTAACAAGTAATAAAAGCTTGTTTAAAAAAACATTTTTTCTTTAAATTTCATGTTTTTGGTGTCAGTTTACATTAATTTATCTAGCTTTAGACCACAGCCTACATCGTGCCGAGGCACACGATTCCTCATTAAATGACAGCACACCACACATTGCTGAAGATACCTTTGTGCCAACGCGTCAAATATCTAGTATGTCCCGCTTATAACACGTACGTACTTTAGGTACTTCATGTGCAAAAATATTTTATTTACCCAGAAATATAAGTCACTGATTTATAGGTATTTTTTTGTGTTAGCACAAAAAAATGGAATGACTACGCCAGATGGAGGGTAATGTTTTTTTCTGTGTATGTATGTAATGCCTATTCCTTTGATACGCTCTATAGTCTAAGAGTTATTAGATTTGTCTTCATTGTGGAAGTGACTATATCTATATAGCTTACGGCTAAGTACTCCACCAAATAGCAGACGATTTTTTTTATTGATGATTAGATACTTGTTCTACATATTTTTATTATTAATGTAGGTATACTAGAAGTTTGCTATTGGCAAAATAAAAATAATAAAAATGTTAATCTCATCTGCTTACAATTTTTTTCTGACCTTACCGATTAATAAGTTGTCAGGATGTTTCTGACACTTACAATATATTATACTCTAAATGTCAGAACCGGGGTGATAGCACAAGTTGCGAGACATTATCTTTCTGCATTAACAATGAGCGGGAAGCCTGAAATATCTTATGAAATACATTATGAATTCACTGAATGCGCAGTGTAATTAATGAACAGAGGAATTATTGCTCATATTTTTTGTACAGAGTAAAATAAAGATGTTGAATTTTGTGCTAATTACTCGTAATACATCTAGTGCTAGTTATTGCTTACTATAATTATTAAATAATTATAATATTAATATTTATCAACGACCTGGATACTTATAAACAAAATGGCGGTAAATAAAACTTCCATTCTGAAGTTGAAAACTGAAATTGAAAAATTGTTATTTTTTACAATTTCTTACAATGACACTATTTACTCGATTTGTGAATTTCGATTACGTAAATTATTAGGTGATACTTTATTAATTGGTAATATAGAATACCTACTGTAAATTTTACACCAGACTTGGATAAAAGATGTCCTAGAGACTAAACTTCGCCCTCTATTTCTAGGATGACCATTTATAAAGAGCTAGTCATTAACAAAAATACAAAATACTTACAAACTTACTAACTTACTACCAATAAAACTGGCAACAATTTCGACGAGTTAAAAAATATAATAGTAGTTAATCTATGGCGATTATGAGAGGGGTAATTGATATAAATTTTCCGGCGAGCCTTAAATTGAGGGAAAGCTGTACGAGGAGACAAAAGGAATGGTAAATAAACCCGGGACTTCATTCGGTGACGGGTTTTGTAGCTCGCTGGTAGCGCTCGCAGAAAATGCTAATTATAACCTCACTAGATTCATCTCCGGATATGTCTATATGAATTTAAAAACCTTATTTTTTACTTATAAATTGACTTGTGGCTACAATTTTATCTGATGGTAGAGAATGCAGTAAGCATTAAGTCTGCTATTTGTGTTAAAATAGTTCAATAAAGTTTGTTAAAAAAAATAAAAATAAAAGTGTCGCTGTGTGAAGGTGGATATATCTTGATAGAAACTTATCAGCTTTACAACTGAAAAAATATGTACAATTTATTACGGAATGATGAATTAATAATTTATTTATCAATAACAATAACGCAGAATCACTGGTTAATAAACTACGTAGTGGTGGTGATTGGGAATTCAGGAGTAACATGGTCATATTATTATGGTCACGTCTCTATGTGTCTTTCATATAGGCAGTAGGGACAGTGAGACAAAATGTCGCAAGTCGTGACGACGTAACGAAAATATTAGTTATAATCGCACAACTTTGGTCATTTTTCCTTCACTTACATCAGTGGTAGTCGTAGTAACCATTAAAGGCATTAATAAGTAGAATTATACAGATAGATTAATACGTACAAACAGACAAAATCCCTCTTTTTTCATACATAAAGTAACAAAGTGAGCTTCTCTTTGATATCCCGTGGATCGAGTCGTTTTACGCTGAGTGCGCTAGTTACATCGTTGTCGACTGCGACGCTTACAGAAACTGTTTGTACGAAAATAGTGGCTTCGAGTTATTTTACTCAGTTTACATTTTAGGCCGCGACCAGACTCGCGTCTTTTAGCTGCAATGTTTGTGAGCTATCCGCGTGATATTCACAGAACGCAGCGACGGAAACGCGGTACGGATGCAAATGTAAAACGCGCCTTGCTCTTATGATTATTGAAAAAAATAGTGCTTATATATGACTGCAGTCATAGCAAAATATCAGTCAACACTACGCAATCCACGGTCGTGGAACGGACCCGCGGTGGTATAAAATTGCTTTTTTTCTAATTAATTTCTTACTAAACTCACCTCAGTATTAATAACCTGTATTCTATAATCTCTGCTACCAACTTGCTTGACTTGTCGTATAACAGCTGGGTCTTTTAAGCTAATTAATACTTTATCTCTGTATTGGTCACAATGAAAATTTTCTGTCTTATTTACTTCTTCGCTTGTAATCTGGTTTTATAAGGAAAGTTCTTGGATACCTAGAGCGACTCTCTAAGTAAAATATAGAACCACTTGTTTTTGTTAATTTACTAAAGTTCATTTGAACAAAAGGGGCAGTTAGAAGTGTGACGCAAATTGAAAACGTCCTCCGACCTCATTAGAACGACCGCTGCAAGGTACAAAAAGTTGAAATTTTTCGCTCCGGCAATGTGGGTTACTTCTAGTTATTTTTATTTACAAAAACTCCGTTTGAACAAAAAGACTGAAGTAACAAGGGACGACAGTTTGGACCCTCCTGGAACATCATTAGTTAGATGTTATGTAAAGTAGGGTCGGTGGGTATACACTTCTATAAGTAGAAGTACTTTTCGTTTTGCCTCTACAGGATCGATTACTCTGAGAATAACTGGGGCAGGTTGGAATCTATTTTACCAAGTTACAGAGATTTTAGAGTTCTTTGTTCCAGACAAATCCACATAAACAATTTAAACCGTTATTTAGTGTTATTTTACTCCTGCGCATTCTATATCACATATGGCAAAGCAAGACAAAAGTTATTTAAAATACAGTTATTCTAATTCCTCCTCCTCCTACCGCTGTATTTAGCAAAAGTATTAAGAAAACTATTTATTAATTGAGGCTACAAGACGTAGCTGATTTATTCTTTCGTCTCTCTTAAACATTGACACAAAACCAGAGTTCGAAAGAGATACAAATAGTAATAACAATCTAAAAGTAAGTAAGTACCTACTGAATAAGAAGCCACAATAAAAGAGACCTTTTATTAATAAATATAACAAGACCGTTCCTACGCAGAGTAACTGAACGTATACTAACCTAAGCTTAATTAATTAAATATAGTGTAGGTTCCCTTATGCACTCATTAATTGGCCACGGTTTCGAATTAAGTCCGGGCGTAAGACGTGAATAAATACACTACTATTACTCGACCGACGCTGGGATCCAATTAAATCTAGAACATCTGAGCCCCGCCAGTGGATTTGTCGATAAATATCTTATATTATGTCCTGCTACCGTACTGTACTTAAAGTCTCATTTTATGGAATAGAAGACTCGGTTTGTGGTTGAAATTTGACCATAGTTTATTATGCCAAAGAAAAAATTATAGAGTCTTTCGACGTACCTCGCTGCACAATCTATTTATCTACATTACAGATTCTTCTGACTAACGTCTATATACTGTGCCTATTAATAAAATCTGAGACTGTGTAAGTTACGCAATAAAATAAAAAATAAACCTACCTATTTGTAATACTTACATTTAAACAAAATTTAGCCTATTACACTGCTTCTCCATGTAATTTAATCTTCAACGATGAAAATTTAATTATTAATGTCGCATTATCTTAAAAATGTACCGAAAGTTGACCCCTTCTCATGTTAATATAAAGATAACCTTGTATTAAGTATATATATGCGCAAAACCGCATGAATACGAAAGAGCATAAGACGGCTTAAGCTTAAGCCGTTGTAAAATTACGAAAAACAGAATGCATTAAAAACTGTTTTACTTATTAGGCACAGAAAGAGAAAATGTAAATTTATTTTTTTATATGACGTAGGTACTTATGCTCGACGTTATAAATTCAAATTCAAATTCAAATTCAAATCATTTATTTCGTCTTAGGAACTAAAAGCTCACTTAACGAACGT
>LGAG01000404.1:79884-105095 GCA_001278395.1 Lerema accius
TCTATCACTGAGATAAGAAGTCAGAAGTCGGAGCGCGGCATGTCTGATACCATAGTGACTGAGTTTCCTAATTAATGTCTCATGCTGTACGCAGTCAAATGCCTTAGAGAGGTCACAAAACACACCTAAGGCATCTTGGGATAGGATAGTAAAACAATAACGCTATACACTCATAGCCCCACACTAGGATTACCTGTGTCGTGGATGCCATACACAACACAGAAACACACAAACATACACCCAGACCGAGAACCGTAAATTCATCATTCAAATTTCGGCCCCGCTGAGAATCAAACCCAGGACGATTTGAACGGCGATTCTCTTTCTCTCAAATTCTCTTGCGGGTAGAATGCTGCCTAATTTCCCGTTCCGAGACTGCCTTAAGCCGTCCGTATTACAAACGAGAACAAATAATCTCGCTAGCCCGCTTGCGCACGTTCCTTTCTTTTTGATATTTATTTAAGGGATTAGATATAATATGAAATTATATTAGTCTGGTTTTAATACCATCTGCATGTTGGGACATTTCATTTCGTAATTTGTTTGTTTTATTTTCTTACTTTGTGCTGTTAATTATCTCTTGTTTAAGTAGCACAGTCGTAGATTAAACGTAGGATTAAACTTGAATAAAATATTAAAAAATGCACTAGTATTCTGACTTTACGTGTATTATAGACATACCTACTGAATTATGTAATCGTTTATATAATTAACAACTTTATCCACGCAATCACAACGATATAGCAATACCATTACATAAGCGATTACGTACCTAATCCCCTAACTACTAGAACTTATATCATATTGCCACTAACTTCTTCAAATAGAGACTAGTGGATTAAATATTAAAGTTATTCTCCATAAATAGTTATTTATTATCTCCGAATAGTAGAATCTCGTCGGTGACGAGACCGTTCGGTTTGCCGGCTGACAGGGCGCGGCGAGCTAGTGTGCCCACTTTACTCTACATAGATACTACAATGTATAGACATACACTGGAAAAATAACTTTTTTATGATTTTAAAGTAAGAAACGAGCCGACAGTGAAAACAACCCCTCAAAATTCAAAATTATTTATTCATGTAACCTACACATTATACACTTATGCACGACATTTGATGTTTTTTTTTAATATAATTGTATTGCATTTGAGATAAATTGAACTCTTTGGTTCATTATTATACAAGTAAGAATAAAAACGTTTTTTTTTTTTTGTCAGTTATCTATAAATATCACAGTTCTTCTAGAATCAATTGAAATTCTGTTCCTCTCTGGAGTTAATCTCTGAAATATTTTAAATAATTTGTATCTTAATTGCACAGAATATACTTACTCGAATTACCAACAGTTTGAATAGTAGGTATGTCTAAAACAATGTTAATGAAGTAGGTATTAATTTTATAGTTAATCAATTATAAAAACAATCTGACATGTCTATTTCATTCTATGTACGCACCGCCCAAGCTTTTAGACTTGCACAGCTAGCTTCTAAACTTTAAGCTCTGCTCATATATAATTCTAAACCAAGCTTTTGTTCCGCCGGGAAATAGCCGAGAGTTTCATGTTAAATAATTTATCCGTGTGGCTTCACTTGCCTGTGGAATTACCCCTAGTTGGATATACTGGGAAGGTATGCTTCGGTTTAATCAGTTTAACTTACTGCAGGATATTATTTTTACACTTACATTTTTAAGTCTTACATTTGCACTTAAGGTTAGAAAAGTTTAGTCACGAATTGACATGGTATATAGGTAGGTTTTTCGTACCGCGTACCGTTGTAAGTATTGACCACTTTCAGAGGTGCGGTTCTAGTGAAATAGGGGTACATTCTATTAATAGTAGCCACGGGGCGGTATTTTGCTTTTACTTATTTAAAAATAGATAAGTGCTTTGTTTACTTTTGTTGAAGAAAGGTTAAATTAAATTCTTAAATTTTGATGACGTAATGTTGGAACTTATTTTGAGTAAACCTGGAATCATTAATTTTCTGAGACACTAATTTATATTCATTACTACCATTTAAGATTAACCGATTAGTGTGATGTATGTGATAGTATCTAATTTTGAATGTCGAGTATGTCGAAGGAGTTTAATATTGCACAACACTAAAATAGTACTGCTATTCAATCAAAATTGTTCGCGACAAAAATCAGCAACAGAATCTACTGTCAGCAATTTAAGCAATAAATCAGTACTGAATGTATTTTAGTTCGAAGCTACAAATTGGAAAGATAGTAACTAGATAGACTATATAAATACTTTTCTACGTGCATTGATTGAACCAAGCGCAATTGATTGGGACACGCCCAAATTTGCGTCATCTATTCACTGCAATTAATTCTTACGTCGTAAAGTTCAGTAAAACGGTAACATTGGATTCTCTCGCGCAAAACATGGGCTCTAGATTGAATCAATTTAAACTCGAACCAAAATCTCATCTACCCTACGTTCCTATTCCCTAATTATGCTCACGGAAGGACCCACGAGGAAACAAACTTATATTGCAGAGTTGTATCCAAACACAGCGATAAAATTTCATTAATTTTCCCAGCAAAAAATGTCTTTATACGCCTTATAATTGTTCTACGGACTGCAAATACAAGTTTGTCGAGGCGGCAATAATCTGTTTTAGGCGGGAGGGAATCGGGCAAGGGTTTTCAAAATGGCCGGCGTAAGATTTCGTTCGGTTATATTAATTAAATCTTCGTTATTTATGGGCGAGCTTGCGTGCCATGTGTTGGGTGTGATTTATGGTTTTTGTAGTATTAATTCTGTATTAGGTGGTACCTTAGTGTGATGTGATATCTGTATTGATAAATAGCTCTACTGGGTTATTTTGATATTATGTGGATTCGTCATGTTACCAAAGCTAATTACGTATAATATACCAAAGCATAAATAATTAACACTAAATGGCTTGCAGGCACATTTTCATTGTTTGGTTATTTCTTAACCATAAATAGTAGGTACAGATGCCTTCAGTTAATTAATGTTTTTCCAGAAACTTTATCGTGGCTTTGTTTGTGTATCGTATTAGGTATAAAAACTTATAACTGATTATTGAATTTACATTGTGTTCTACATTATTCTTTAGACAGTCAATTTAATTCCGAAAATACAACCTATTTTACCAATATCTTTGTATATAGCAAAACATTTTTTTTACTACTTATTTCTATACCAATAAGACTTACTTATGTTACCATTTTTTTTTAATATTAGTAGGTAAAATGGTTTCGCTGTAAGCTATAGAAAATAAAGAACTTCTCAAAAAAATAGAAGATCAATATATACATTTTATCCAAACAAACACCATTGTTGCCGAACTCTGCAGGTATCAAAAATTAGGGCATCCCCACCCCATCTCACCCTTCATTATTTCACCCCCGCGATAATTCACCCCGAATGAGGGGCCCTTGAGAAAAATAGCCCGAAAAACAGACAAGATTTAACTCAGCCCAGTTTTAGGGTTAATTACAAATGGCGATGGAATAACGATGAACAGAAATAACAGTAAAAGTAAAGAATAAATTAGGTATTTATTATACAAAAAGCTAAGCATATCTGTAAAGAAGTTTTTTGTTGATGTTTTGCTGATAATAAAATACCAAGAATTTGTTGTATTAAAGGTGAAATTTTGATAATGTTTCTACAAATAGTTACTACATCATTCAGGCTATAACATCAATAAAGAAGTGTCGCATTGGTTGATATGATTCACGAAGAAGTTCGCAGCGATTTATGCACTTCTTCACCATGTAAACTTTAACCATGTCAAATCTTAAAATTGTACCAGCGTGAATTATTCCTTAAAATGTAGGTACCTAAAGTCGAGCTCTTCACGCATTATATAGATTATCGATCGAAATAAACTCGCAAAGGTACCGCCCTTACGGGTAACGTCGTTAATCTAGTCAAATGTAGCGATGTACAGCGATTTGGGAAACGGGTCGGCTGTTTGATGTTTTATCTCCGGATTGTACAAAAACTTTATTTATTTAAGCCAATCGCTCACAGTCCTTTGAACTGCGTACCGTACTCGGAGGTGAATGGGACGAATTAGGAGAATTGATATGTAAATGTTTGAATCAGAAGGGAAGATGTGGACGTAATACGATTCTATAATTAATATATTTGATGAGCGATGTAATCCTCACACATTTACGTATGGTAGGTATCTATAATAATATATATCTATAATACAATTAGTTTCAAATAAATCTGGGTTAAAATGGTTTTTATTTGGCAGTTTTAACTCAAAAAAAAACGTTTTAAAAAATCAGTTTAGGCTGTAGAGCTTGCCAAAGAAATGGACATACATACATACATACGATCGTAAAACGTTATCCTTATTACGCAAAAAAGAAGCTATCTTTAGGCATATATTCTTGACTAGCTTTCCGCCAGCGGCGTTGCCCGCGTAGAATTCGGTTATATCGCGCGACTTTTTCACGATAAAAAGTATCGTACATGTCCTTTCCCAAGTTCGGTTCTATCTTTATACCAAATTTCATCAAAATTCAGTGGTTTAGCCGTGAAAGCGTAGCAGACAGATAGAATTACTTTCACATTTATAATATTAGTAGGGATGTAAACTAACCCATTGTTTTCTTAACAACATAACGAACATAACTGCCCTGTTATAGTCACAGGGCTGTCAACAAGTTAGGGTGCGTCAGAAGGTGAGGGTTATCGAAGATGTCAGGTGCACGAGACGTAGGCAACCCTCCTCAAGTGTCGCGATGGGACGTTGACAGACATTAATTAATTTGTCTTATAGCTACACTACATCGAATGTGATTATGTATGTAGGGAATGTTAATTTAAGAACTTAGAATAAGACGTATGCATAACAGTATTGATATTGAAAGTAATAAGGTAAGAGGAAAGGAAGGAAAAACGACAAAGGCTTAGTTATGGAACATTCGTTTTTTATTATAAACTAATTCTGTATTTGTTACGGTTAAATGTTTATGGACTCAATTAGCATTTTATTAGTGGAAACAAGTAACATCGCAAATGGGCAAAAGGACATATAAGTTATGACGTAATCTGCCTTTTCGATTAGGTTTTTCCGGACCTTTTACCACTTAAAACTACTTAATTTACATATTTACATAACTTAATTAATACTAAGATCTATATATTCCATTATCTTCACCTACCTACCTCGTTATTCCAGCCCATCAAACTTCACGCCAATGCTTAGAAAAAAATGCTGACACTTTATTGTAATTTTTTGTCAACAGGAACGCAGCACAAATGCAGCTAGAGTGCAGTGTCTACGGAAGAAGCCCCTCTGTATCCATTCTGATCCATAACACTCGGTCATGAGTGTCGGAATTCTTTTCATTTCCACTGGACAGTTCAGTCCTTCAACGCTAAATTGCCTAGTGTGAAGTAGGCTGATTTTCAATGCTCTGAAAGTCTGGAGTTATAACGAAAATATTGAGGCTGCAGAATGTTATCTAACGTTTTGTATGTGTATATTACAGAATGTATGTTATTAATGTGTTCATTCTCTTGTTTACATTGTAATAAACTAAATTGTAAAGTTAACAGTCCTTTTTATTTAAACCCAGACAATTTCATACTTCCATCTTCTCTTGTCTACTTACGATTTTATAGTATTAAGATTGCTTTTTAATTCTTTGGTCAAGTGTAATCAGACCTGTACTTGATGTACTTGATATGAATCTATAATAACAATCAAAAGATCCTCTCAGAAAACAAACGTTAACAAAACAAAGTGAAATAATTTAGCTCGGCATCAAGCTATCAAGAGCGGTTTCGTTGCGCCATATTTGTCGGACCTTTGTTCGTCCCTCGGCAAATTGCAAAACTCGCGTCACACTTTCTAAAAAATGTTGATTATCATCGCCGTACGCAATTCCCAAAACGGAAGCCCTTTTGTTATTGTCAAATTAGCCAATCCTCAAGATAACAAAAACATCCCTTTATTCTAAGGGACAAAGCCCTTTTTATTGACGAGCGAAATTTATTCAGGGTAGGCTTTAACTATCTTCCCTGCATATAATCCGGGTTGGCAAAGGGTGTATCTGTAGGGCTGTGTGTGGATGATTGCGGTCTTCGTCCTACAGGGACATTTCCACGTGAAAGATATATCTTTTGACAAAATTAAAGGGGTCTTTTCGTAGGTACTTTCATGGAGTACCTTAATAAAATATTTCATATGATACTACCATGTGTTTTTGCATGTTTGGACTGCCAGTTTATTTTTACTTGCTTGTTAATTTTGGAGAACTAAAGTAAGCAGAAATGGACAGAACTAGAAGACAATTTAGGACAAAAAACTTTAGAGCCTATAAAATCAAACTAGCGCAACATCGTCCGAGATAAAGTCATCCATGGTCATAACCCTAAGCATTGAGGACATTGATGAAAAGAGGAGAATAAAAGACAAACTGGTGACTAACTACTTGACTTACTTATACCGTTCAACGCTAAGGCTTGGTGCTCATAGCAACTTTATTCTGTCCCTTACATTTGGGTAACCGCCAATGCGTCACCAACCATAACAGCTACGCGGAATTCGCTCAACAAATTGTTATTTAATATTATGTTAATTAAACACAAACATAACAAATTGTGCAAAAATAGAAGTAGAATAACATGCTAATTTTATGGCGCTTAACAACAACACGTATTTAGGGCTACCGGAGCATAGCATGCAGATCGGATAGGTATCTAATTTCGCCGTTGTTTTTATTCGCATCGCAATTTCAATGGCCAACATAAAATGCAAATTTGCATTCGTTTGAAATAAGCGTATCAAACGAAAACAGCTTCCGTTCGTTTTATTGAAGACATAAAACCTTGCCGTTTGGGCGGATTGAGGCAATTTTAACTATCCTTATATGTAATGAGAGGGTGTGGGGAGAGTCGGGATTAGAAGGGTGCGTCTTGCAAACGGCTCTGCGTGCCTGGCCGCGGGCGACGGCGATTTGTCCCTAACATCCCCGCTTTACCCTTATCTGACAGCGATGTTAAAATTGAAATTGAAATTGGGTGTCTTCGAGGAAAAAAGGAATACCTAAATTCTAAGTTAAGCGCTAGGTCTATTTTCCTTCTTCTTTTAAGTTAATGCGCTTTAACACCAAGACTATATTGCCACTTTACATTAGGTAAAATGATAGGTATAGGTAGGTAACTCAAAAAAATTTATAGTGGCTACAATATTTCAGATTTTACTAAATAGAAATATCCAACAAACGACCAGATGTCGTCCATAAAATTCCACCATAAACAATTACCTCTCTTTCTTTGCTTTCTCCTCATAAAACAAGGGGCTGTTTAATATTTCGTTATACTATTCATACCTACATAATATTTCGTAATAACTGAAGAAAGACTACTTACGGGAGTAATCTATGAACCAACGTTTTCATCGAAGTATGAGCTACAAAAACTTTTATTTCCATTTGAATTAGCAAACACTTTGAGAACCACAACTCAACCGCTTGTTTACGTCGTAAAAGGCGCCGGCGGGGGAGACGCGGCCATTGTAACAACGATGTATACATTATCTATACATGAACATGTAAAATATACACATCCGCTATACAAAACGCAATAAACGTAGCTATAGGTACTTCGTTTTTTTATTTCCTCTTAAGTTATAAACTTCAGAGACATTTAATGACGTTGATCTCAATGTGATTATGATTAATTTGATCCTAATTAGTACCCAATTAGACGTATTTATTATTTATTAATAAAATAAATAAATAAAGTGCATTGAGATTTTATGACATCAATAGTGAGCAAAAAAATAAGAAAAATTGCGTTTATTGTATGAGGACCCGGGGGAACGGAAATACAAAATTAGTGAAAATTTCAACTTTCTAGCTGTCACGGTTTATGAGATACAGCCTGGTGACAAACAGACAGACAGACAACGGAGGCTTAGTTATAGGGTCCCGTTTTTACCTAAGGCAAGGAACCTTAAAAAAAAGAAAGTACAGTTTGAACAAAGAATTGCGATACACCAACCGCAATCACAAACAAGCTTGCCCGGGATAGAGGCTCCTAACGAGGACATTAACTTTTTCTCAAAAACATGGAATTAACTGGTTCAGTCTGCCGATCCCTCAGAGAATTGCACTTTACGATGTCCAAGAGAACTCCTGAAAAAATCATTTACCTAGTACTTTTAGTAGTGAAACTTTAGGTTCCGTAGAAATACAAGATACCTAAATGAGTTCAAGTATCAAGATTTGATTTTATCAAGTAAGATATTTCTAGTATCAGCCAGTCTTGGTCAGTCTCTAATTGGCTATCGAAATTTTTAGTACAAAAAACAATAGGGTGCTTAGAAGCGTATATGAAAAGTTTTAATACCATATACAAATATGCTGTTCTCTACGCAATACGCAATAGCGCGTTTCGCGTTCTTTTTTCAGCTTTATCTTGGCAACAATGATTAGACAGGGGAGCCAAAATACCGCCAAAGCTCATAAACGCAAGCCCAACAAACAAGAACCGAGATACATTATCTTATACAAACTCTAATTACCACACACTATTTAACTTACACTCTAAGCAAAACAAAACACTGTCAACGCTTTCGATCATGTTTTACGGAACCCTAATTAACGTCGTAGAGAATCGAGACTTGTTACCGGTCTGAGTTACCACACCGCACCCCCGGGAGTCGTTGTTGACAAAACACTGGCGAAACTTTTAAAGCCCTCGTTTTGTACCGCAATTATAAAAACTAAATAAATTCTGTAATTTACTTCGTGTCTTGCTACGAATAAAATTACCTTACCCCATTGAAGCCTTACTGCAGTGTGTGTTTCTCTATTCTTATCTAAGGTTGCCTAAAGCGTACCTACGTACTCCAATATGGATGCTTCTGCGCGGATATGTAAAGAGTTCAGTGTCCATTCCAAGTGTCGGTAAATTTTATGCCTCAGACAGACAGAAGGCCTACAGAAGGCCTACAGAAGGCCTCTGACACCTAATAAGAACCCCGAAGATCAACATCTTAACGTGCCCTTTGAAGCACAGAAGCCGTCCAGATTTTTTGCCACCAAGTGTCAAACCCCAGACACCTTACAAGATAACTTACCCATTCTTCCCCAAGCCTTTGTTAAATATTTAACTGCCACTGTCACGTGGAACGGTGAACCGGTTCCAATAATTCGATCTAAATTCAAAAACGCTGGGGTCGCGACATTTGACCCTACACGTTCCAAATTCAAGTTTGCTCTATTATCTGTTGACAATATGTTGACATTGCGTACAGAAAGATTTCTAAGAAAAGATAATTTTGAATAATAATTAATACAATTTTTGAGTCAAACGTGACCACTCTATTATAAATATACCCGACGAAGATGATTATAACGAAGTATCCGTAGTATATTTCGAAGACTTAGATGGAACATCGAAGCAAGTTAAACGTAGTTATAACTACTGTCTTGAACATCCTTAATTTTAAACCAAAATTTGCCATTTTATATCACTATTTGCAAATGTTGTTTGGATATCTAACTACAGAAGCCAGCATAAACAACATCTCAAAGCCCAATTCGTTCCATAAAATATCACTACACGTAAACGAACGCCAATAAAAAAGTTTCCACATTTCCGTACTTTTTAACACTCGGTTACGTTATCGCTTCGTATATATTTAAAATCATGAGCTCTCATTGTGAAAGTGATAATGACATTGAGAATTAAAACCCAATGCACTCGTCCCATTGACCGGCGAGCGGCCGACACGAAAAAAAAATCAACAACACTGTCCAATAAAAACGTAAAATTGCCGACACTGACATTATCCTATTACGTCATCATTCCATTCATGAAAACGACGCGAAAAAAACAATCGCATCGGAACACGTGTTAAGCGGCGGCTTTAAATTGCGGACGTCGAAAAATATTAATTATTAATTAACACGCCGTCGGTGAATTAAAATATTTTTATTGGCGGCGAAAGGCGAAAAGTTGGAAGTTAATTCGGTGGCCGCGATGGCATTGTTTGCGGGGCGCGTGCATAAAAAACAGATACGAGCGCGAAAAATACAGACAAAACGGCGGGAAATAAAAAACTGAACCGCGCGGAGCACGCTGTGATTTAAAAATAAAAACGCCGGACGTCCGTAATGAAATCGAAAGGCGGTTCGTCGATAGCCATTGGAAAAAGGTAAAAGAAGAGTGCCACTTTCACGCGTGAGAATTTTGGCTTTTTTGGCATCGGCCGCGATTTGAACGCGGTCACAAAGCGGTTTGTGTTTTAGCGGGTTAATAAGAAACGGGTCGAAGGTTGTGAGAAGAACTGGAACGGAAGTGAATAAACAAATGTAATGGTTGTACGCTCACATTCGCGCATAAGGTTTCCTGACTTGCAAGTGGCGAAGACATACATAAGAAGTCCTAAAACATCGCTTAGAAATAGCGTAGAAAAAAGTAAAAAAGAAGAAAAATCCTATTTGAGAGTACACTATAGTAAATACATAGTACATCTTATACACGGTTACATTATTTAGTTACACGTTACCCTAAGCTAGAATATAGAAAGCTCAGTAGGATGAGATTCAGCTATTACAGGTATATACCTGCCTATTTAGTTTCCCAAAAACAAAGATTTAATTGTCCCATATCTTCTCTAAAGTGAAATCGATATTCGAAATTCACTTACCTCTGGTCGGTAAGGAAAGGACTTCCTACCAACTGATTCAAAAGAAAGAAGAAGAAATTATTTCCATATCTTGTTTATCATCATCAACTATTTAATGCTGCAAGAAATACGATTTTCCTCAGTGCTTAATAATGAAGGTATTTTATTTTATGATCGTGATATAGTTCTGCGATAGTTCAGATGCCAATCGGCTTTCTCTCTGACCTAGATCTGGGATCAAACAACTTTGACATTGCAAGGTCGTAGTTCAAGGCTTTATTAGAGGTATAAAGTTTGACGTAGCTCTCATACGTATATTCCAATGAATGATAACATCGACACTAATACTTGTACTTTAGCTGTACATACATTAGCAGGATTCATGGAATTCTAAACGAATAACAAGTTAACCTAATTCATCTTGTAACAAAGTAAGCTCAAAAGATTTCCAAAAGTCATTCTTAAGTGATCGAAAAATTTGGCTGCTACTTGCACGCAATAAAAGTTGATAGATGAGCACTAAAAGAAAAATTCTTGACCTCTAAAATCAGTACCTATTCACGCTGGAGCAGCATGGTGTACGATGCTCCAGGGCCTCCAGGCCTCCTCAGACACCAGGTGAGACCCTTGCCTTATACTGGTCTTAATAGGTTGAGTTAAAAGTAAAGCAAATTGCATAACACGAATACATAAGCCATCTTTATTTTCTCGTAGAAAATATTATACGGTATAATCAGCTATTAATTTTAATTGGAATACTAATAAACGCCCACGGACGCGACACTCTAAATTACCTGCTTTGGACGAGCTTAGGCCGCTCGCCCAAAAATATTCTTGTTCCAGACAATCCAGACCAAAGAATACGTGTCGAGTAGAAATGTCTCCTTACATTCCACCATCATCGTCAAAATAATGAACTGAGATTAGTAAAATAAAGATCTAGTTAAATTGATGCCATGACGTCATCAAAAAATACTACCAGACGTTTCCATGGTCCTATGGTCAGAAAAGGATATATAAGTGGTCATCCGAGGCTCCCCAAGGTCTGGCTGGTTTTAAAGGCATAAACAAAAATTATACAGCTATATTGCTTTTAGTTTTGTCGTTTAACTTTACGTCGATATATCAGACGATAATGTCTCAAGAATTATACAAGACATAAAGCATAATCTACCGTTATTCAAAACGAAACATACTTAAACCAATTGAAGTTGCCATATCTAACAAGCACTTGTTCTGTATCCCAAACACTCCATTAATAATAATTTTCCCTACTCTTTACCGTTAATTCTTTATTACCTGAAAATTTCAGTTGATTATGTAAACGGCTAATCCGAGGGAGCTTTTGTTGAACGTGACGTTATTTCAACGCAAATTAATGGGCAACTTACTCGTAAATGGTGTCCTCAGACAAAGCGGTCGCATGATTTATGGCTTCAACACATTAGCAACTCACTGTAGAGCATGAATCCCTCCTCGCACTTAAATTCTCCACGGCTAGGTAGAGATGTTAGGGATCAACCCAAAAATCAGATATCCTGTGTTTCTCGAATGATCACCAGTGTTAGTCGAGGACAGGAAGCGTTGGAAAACAATCTACCTGACATGTAGCAGATAATATTTATGGCAGTAATCACGGCTGAAAGGTTAACGTGCCCTCCGAAGCATGGAAGCGCAGAAGGTTTTTGCCATTAGCGGCCATGCCTACCAAACGCACGTACTCTTGCTTTTACTTCATCAGGCACTTAAGGCTGCGACTGCTACAGCAATCCGTCTATAGCCACCCCTTAGGGCTTACCATAATCGAAGCAATTCGCTGAACTAACACTTCAGATGTTAACAATAACTACTACCTACAATCAGCTTCAGATAGCACCTTAATTACTTATGAATAGAAAAGTGATATCCACATTTTGACCCAATATTTTTCCATGTTCAATTTAAACTTATCAATGGCGATCCGTAAAATTTTGTTATTATCTCATGAAAATAGGATTTTAGGGTAAAAATTAAAAAGGAACTCATTATACTCGGGGACCCTCTACACCCCGTAATATAATAACCCTCCCACGCCTACCGGGGTCGTTACAGCGTCCCTTCAAAATATTCTTTCAACAAAATTCACCTCCGTCCCTTCAGAGCAAAAAGGAAAACGCTGCATCACGGTCATTTTTAATTTTGGCCGTAACGACGCCATTGGAGGTATTAAACGTCGGCCATTAGGCGTTCACTATCTGGAGCGTGCATCTTCAGCGGTAAATGGACGGGAAAGGGTCTGGCTTGGCGTTTTAGGGTTGGGATTTGCTGCGAATTTATTGCAGATTACTGATTTATATTTTAACGTACGAAGTTGTGTTATGTTGAAGGCTAAGTAAAGACTGTGACTAACATTCATAGATAAATTCCTTCTAACCTACACTCATAGGAACTTGACCCTATAGCAAATTTTTTTCTATTTAATATAGGAAACGAGGTTTGCCATCATCCTCTGCCGCCTATGGACGTCGTGAAGGCGCGGCCGTTTGAACGTTCAAATGCTGTTCCGAACAAGGCCTCAAATCTGGTTGGTAAACCGTGTCTTCAGTCAATGCACATTTTATGTCAGCTATAAAATAAGAGATTCTTTCCCATGGAAGTTCAGGTGTGGGGTTATCTAAACATCAGTCAGTTTATTCAACGTCTACATCTCCATATTAATATTAATACCGCGGCTCATGATTTGCATTTCGGCCCTTCATTTTTCCCTTTTCTGTACAGTCTCGCGCAGAAAACTCTCCGAAATGATGGACGTTTGAGTAAATGGTGCGAGAAAAAATTACGCCAGAGCACAGTCGCGTGATAACGCGTAAAAAGGGGCGCAAATGTGTAGGATTCTTCCAGTAATGAGCAAAAGTTTTGCTTAAAATGCATTATTAAAACGTCGCTCAGAAGTTTTGTGTAAAGCCGCTTTGAAAATGCAGAAACTGTTTATACTCATGAGTTGAAAAGTTTTCTCGTTAAAGTTTTTAAGCAATGAAAAAGTCTTTATATTTATAGTACACATAGCCTTCACTACTATAAATTCCAAAAATGTTTAATGTACAACATTTGACCCCGTTTCAGTTTTATTATTAGTAGTAGATATAGATTGTAAATTATTTAAGGTATATTTTAAAATTTTGCTTTTCTGTAATTCCGTCACATAGAAATATGCGTACCTAAATACATAGTCAATATAAAAGTGACTATCTTCTGAGCAATGAATGAAGGGTTATATTTCTAGCAAAACATATACCTACATAATGATTATACTCTTAACTTATTATGAGAAATAATAATCTCAGTAAAATAAAATAAAATAGGCCCACGAAATCAAGCACACCTTAAGCCACCCTGTTAATATTCTATCAAGGTTTAGTGTACCGGTCTTGAAGCTTAATGAGTAGTAAACACGGCTGGGGAGGTTGGGCCTCGCTTCGTAAATGAGCTACCGATTATTTGCCCCTAAACCGGCCATGTTTACCCGCACCTCCTCCACTAATTGATGCGAGCCGTTTGTACCCCTTTTTGCCAAGACCGCTGTAATGGCCTCTCTGGAGTGAAATATCTTTTCGGTTTTTGTTTCGAACCCTTTTTGGGTTTTCAGCCAAGCCTTTCATAACGTCAGTTACACGCGGAATTGTATCACTCGAGGGATTATCGGCTCTAAAGCGAATTACTTCGGTATAGAATTGCGTGGCAGGGTAAAAGAATGAGGCATTTAATTTTCTTTTCTATCAGGCAGATCTAATGTAATGGCGTAATTATAAAATGTAGGTAGGTAGAATAGAAAGGTAGGTAGAGCCTTTAAAGATTTTTTTTGTCGGTAACTGGGTTGATTAAGAAAATTACCTAACCTAATTATTAGATTATACGTATCACGTATATAATGGTAACTATACTTTATCGGTAGGTAATATAGATGCATATTTTAAGGGCACTTGTAGATAAGGTAAACATTTAAGAATGACCTAAAATGCTTATTAGAGACGGTTATTGTTTTACATGCGTGCAATTATTACATTTCTACGTCATTTTCACAGTTTAATTCCTACTGGATCGGTAAAATTTATCGATGTTTCTTTATTGCTTAAGCCCTAATTATTATTTCCTTAAAGCAATTTAATTTAACAAATTTGTTTACGCGGGCCCCTTTTCAAACGGCCAGCTACCTTCCATGTAATTTGGCCGAAATTTACATGTGTCGACTTAACTCTCCCTCCGCAGTGATTGATGACGCATCGGGAAATTATATTAACGGACCCCGGGGAAAAGGGAATTTTTCAAACGGATACGTGTATATATATATACATATACAGCTGTATATATTTATGCGTGACGAGACTGAAAATACAGGTCAGACGGGAATATACCTATACTTAGTAAAATTCTGTACCTCTAATAAGGAGGAAGGTTATTTACCCGGCTGCGTAGTGTGGGTAATGTTTATTGAACGTATGTATTTATGTATGTATGTCCATGTCTTTGACTCATACTCTCAAAATCATTCTTTACGCAAGAGGTTAGAATAGAAATGCAATTTTTAGGTACAAGAACCTCAATCCTTTTCTTAATGTCCTTTTATAAACAAAATATGGGCTAACAAGCCATCTTTAAGGTAAATATTGGTGACTTCTTTCTCAGTTTGCAATTTTATTTGGGGTGTTCTTTACCCATAGGTTCATAATATCAAACGTTAACGCGTTGACAGCTGAATCTAAAGCGAAGAATCAACATTAGTTAATATTTTTATTCTTAATTGTGTGTCTAAACAATTCTACATCATCAAAAGTTATCTAAATGTTTTGAATGACGTCATCGTTCTCTTCAATGTTTGTGAACACTTTCTATTATACAGCGGTAATTAATAACATGAAGCCCCTGTAATATTACCACAATTAGTTAATCATGTTATTGCTCAATGAAGCTTAGAATTTCACCAGGTAACTTTCCATGTTTTGAACACCATGACTATTTAGAAATGTTCGTTATAGAAGGCCACTTTAGCTCTGGTCTAGTTTACTAACCTCCCAACTAAACATGCAATGGATGCGATATTCCATTAAGCCACAGGAATTTTCCAGGAATGTGAGCAATATAATTAGTGTAGGGTTAGGCGATTATCAATACGTATTGGTTTGGCCTAGGACGCTTAGAATACGTAAGGTCAGAAAAGACATTCTAAATATCATACATACCTAAAACATTATGTTCATTCTATTTTAAAGTACCTACATGGTATACAGACATTAATATTTATATTAATGTAGTGAAGTTAAATATTAAAAAAAATGTCTATATTCCCTACCGTATGTGTGTTTGTCACTCAAATCATCCTAGACAGCTGGACCGATTCTAATAAACATTTTGTGGTGAATTTAAAATTACTAAGTATGGTTCAGAACCACAATTGGACGAAGTAGGTGGTACGTATGACGGTGACGTAATATTTTCCGGGACCGACAAACTAGTACAGTATTGTAATGCATAGCAAATGTCATAGCAAATGTTGTCTAATATGATCAACATTTGCTAAAATTACTATAAAATTAAAGGTCGGGCATACTAAAGTATAAAACTATTTTTGCACATTATCATCAGGAGAAATTATAACAAAGTAAAATCTACGAACTTATTAATAGGTTCGCTTACAATCCTCGACTTCAATGCCACTTACTATCAGATATTGCAGTTTAACTTTAACTTTTAAGTAAAAAAAAATAGATACCTATAATAGTTTTTCTGCTGACGGTACCCTGTTAGATGGTTAATGCCCCATACACTGCGCTCAGTGACTTCACTTTCACCGCAACAGGCCACAGGCCTAAATACCGACCGAAGTCAGAAGTCAGAAGTTGGAAATCTATCCACCGACCACCATCGCTATTAAATAAATACCTACCGTTTTATTACACGACTGCTAGAAAAAAGATTTTTAGGAAAGTTTGTAGGGTTAGTTTTTTTAATTCCAACGCAATTTTCACTTTTTCTTTTTTTCCTGACAGTTAACGCATCGGTGATGTTAAGTTGCCATACCTGCATTACTAAATATGATCATAAGTTAGTTTTCCAGCTATTTCCATAAAAAATAATGTGTCTATTAAGTAACATTTTTGGCATTCGTTAAGTATGGTTCCTTAATTCCTGAGACTGTATGTCGCTGTAGGGAATTTTCATACGTAGATTTTTTGTCTGCGTGTTTGATCTTGCAAATCTGAGTTTTATATGAAACGTCATCAAACGCCCAATCTACAGGGCGATATTAGAATTCTTAGGCGAATACCTGTTGCGTTACTGCAGAGGTGAATACTGATCGTACCTACATACCTACACCGTTTAGTAAATGGTTAGGTAACACTGTAAGCTAACGGTCCTGACTACCTTTATTTAATTAAATAAGGCTTAACACATGCAGGCCGTATTACAAACCTTTAAGGCAAATAAGGCTCCTTACAAGTTATAGACTAACCTATTTAGGTATAATTTTTCTTGTTTTATACCCCAGTCACTCTGTTAAGCATGAGCTGCCCCGCTCGTCTTTAAGGCATCGGTTGACGCGTCCATGGGTTACAAAATGGACTCTAGTGCTTTAAATTCATCCTCATTTTAAATTGACACCTATCCGGATGACCTCAAACCCAATACTGGGGCACCATGGTGGCGTATGCTTTAGGCCTCCCCAGTTATAAGAATCAGATACCCATGCTCAGTGGTGGACCGTTGTGTTGAGGCTATCTATACAACTAAATAAAATTGAAGTGTCTGTTTGTAATATTAAAATAACCGCTTTTTACTTAATGCATACTTATGTATCCACGGTACATATACTAAATTTTTTTTAAATTTTTGTCTGCCTGTTTGTCTGTTTGATCCGGCTAATCTATGAAACGGCTGTACCAATCTTGACGGAACTTTCACTGACGGGTAGTTAATGTAATAAGGAGTAACTTAGGCTTTTGTTACGGCATAGGTTGCCCGAGGCGAAGCGAGGGCGGGTTCACTAGTTGTAAATAAACTACACATACCTACTCAAGGTTATCTTGAAGCGTCAATGTAGCCATGTTTGTGTGAATGAAAGGGCAGTGACCCAATGCATCTAATATAGGACAAGCAACGTAGGTATCCTACGTACTATAACGTAGATGCCATAGCTGATAGTGAGAGTGAGTTCCGTACATCGTATTAACCCACTATATTCGTGGTTGTATTATATAGCGATTTGCGTTCAGTTATGATTAATTGGTAACATTGCACAATCAAATGTATTTGATATCGGTATACGAGGAATTTGCTCGTTGGAATACGAACTGGCTACTAGGTTGTTCTTAATTTGAATGTTTAAAAATATTATAATTAATTGGGGAAACAACCGAAGTATTAACCAATCTTAGACTTAGGGACTCTTAAGTGTAACTTTTGTTTGGAAAAATGATTAAAAAAATTACCATTGCTGTAAATCTATGTTTCAGATAGCCCTTTTTGCTGAGATACCGTAGTACCATACTGAGCAAAAGTCGCTCTCATATCTAAGAAAGCCTAGAGCATCCTTCACCAAGCTGCTCCAGCGCGTTTAATGTTTAATGGTAACTAATGTATCGTAAACCATAATAATCCTACCGAAATTCCAAGTAAATTGAATATACTACCTATGGACTAATAACAAATACAGCCCTGTTTATTACATATAGGTACCTATTAAATATACGTCATACGCAGTCACTTTCTACGTCACTTGTCTTCAGCATACATTGTACTGGCTCTATTTGTCGTATGTAAACCTCTTGTCGTATAGAAAGCGATACGAGACTAGTTTAGATTCTCATTTGTGGACGAGACGAAGTTTATCTCTAGCGAAAAATATTTCGCATCCATAACGATAAGTTAAACAGGTAAAAAGTATATGGTAGTATGTAAAATAGCGATTTTTCTTCTTTATACTTATTAGGAAGTGTCAAATAAAAAAAAGAATAAAGATAGTCGCTTGGACCCCAAAATTTTTTCCCTGGAATAAAAAATTCTAATTTATTTTCATAAAAAAATATTCTTCATCTAATTTATTTTCATAAAAAATAGACTGGTAGATGGAATATTTCTAATCATAATGAAATACCTGAAAAGCATGAGTAATATTGAAGTTGGGTTTTATACAACCTCAAACAAATCAAATATTATAATTTCTTTATTTTTTCACAAGCTTAATTTTTTACTATTTTTTTTTTGTACATTTTTTATTTTGAATGGCATGAATCGGGGTAATCTTCAATCAATAATAGCAACTTGGTCACACAAAAATATCTGCTTGTTATTATAAGCTAGACTCTAGCTGCTTGAGCCTACTGTATAGGTATCAAACGATCGTTACTCGCTTCCTGTCCAACAGTACGACAGGCAGTAAGTCACTTTCACTGTCTTTGATTAGTTGAGGTGCGGACAAGCTGTGTAAACCACTAGCTATGTTTGGAAACAGATAGCCGTGAGGGCGAACAGCGTTATCCCAATACATTGTAGCTATACAGTAACGATCTAAAACTAGATCGTTTACTGTGTCTAGTTTTAATTGGATAGGTCAATTAGGTATTTTAGTGTATACAGGTCGCTGAAAAATGATGTATTTATTTTAATGTTACTTAGAAAAATATGTTTTTGTAGTTAATGTTAATTTTTATTTAATTCTGTGATCCTATAGCTATCCAGTGATTTTAGTTTTGGATGTAGACAAACAAGTATCAGAATTACACATAATATGCGAAGCCTCATTAAATACGATCACCAGCCTCAATCACTCAATTTACAATGAAAAGGACTGCATGAAACAACTTGAAACAATTACAAATCGCAATGGCAACTTTTTTGAAATTTCTTTTTATATCTACGCAGTATATACTCAAAAACGACATTAGTCTATCAACATAATTTAATTAAAAATAGGACCTAAACCAAAAGCTACAAGACTCAATTTAATCTCCAATCTCCATACAGCAACTAAAACATTAAACCGTTTAACCAAATTAACCCTACAATATTCAAGGAGTGTCAGAAGATTGTCCGGTAATGGAGTACACATGTCTGAGTAGTTGATTTGCATGAAGCTTAGGCCTTGAAGATAGCTGTATGCAAATATCCAGTTTGTCTTGGCAACGGCAATTTGTAAGCTTATTGTCCTGATTGTTAATTCTGACTGGTTTTAACAATGTTATTTTGATCTTGTTGCTGCGCTGGTACATTGAGGATGAGACAATGATATTGTACAAGTTATAACTAATAGACAACTCTGCTATCTGCCAATGTTTTTGGGGATTGGTGGTGACATATTAAAAGAAAATAGCCTATGTCACTACAATGGAGAGGAATCTAATGAAACAGCACATATTGAAATCCATCAAGCGGCTTAAACTATAGAGTGTACCGAAAAAAAAAGTGCGAAAATACGAAAAAATAACACTCGAAAAACATTACGCTCCATGGCAACAACGACAATGGTAGATCCTACTGTGTTGATGACCCCCTAGCCTAGTTGGTAGTGACTGCCTGCAAAGCAAGGGGTCCTGGGTTCGATTCCCGGCCGGGACAAAAATTTTGAGTGTCATGAGTGTTAGTGATGTGTTATCTGTGTTGTCCATACCACCCGCGACACAGAGAATCCTACTGCAGGGGTATGAGTGTGTTAGCGTTTACTGTAGTTAGAAAAAATAGGTAATTAATTTATGGTATCTACGTGTAAGAGTGTCTGTTTCTGATCTATTAGTTGTCCCTTACTAGCCACATTCCAGTATTGAAGGGTTTTGTTCCCTAACAGGTTTTTATTGATACACATTATTGGTTTTCTCGTCCCGGATTCGATTTCCGGAAGGGACCGATGTTTGGGTCAAATACAAATATTTGTTCTTCATCGACCACTTCGTATGTGAATGAGAACTTTGTTTTACTTAATGCATCTTTGAATACAAATATAATCAAAAGTAAGTTGTCTGTCTGTAAGGGTTGTTCAAAGTTTTTAAAGTCAAGTTACAGCACTGCATAAAAAATAATATTTGAACAATGGCTTGTATTATTGTAGGTAAGTGATTGAGTTAAGTACTTAATTAAGCATGACATTTATAAGTATAATAAGTAAATAAAAATAATTCGAAAGCTCCCATGAAAAACCATCAACCACTGATATGTTAGCAAATAAAGCGCTTACATTTTTACTCCTAAAAGTACCTCGTGCAACGCCTAACCGCGCCCAAAATCGCTTAATTCGCTGGAACACGAATGGACAAAATCCATAGAGATATAAAGCTGCGTACAGAAAAATATTCTAAATCTTATTACAGGATTCGGTTACGGCTTTGTGCTGCATATCCAATCAATTTGATAGCGTACGAGCTGACATAACGCTTTATATCTGACTGTTGAAAAATTACAAAGAGAGACCGAACAAGGTATTTACTTCGAAATCTGTACCCAGTATTACCCAGAACCCAGAAGAACCAAACAGCGAAATGATAATGGCGAAATGGTTATCATGTAGACTACGGTCTGTAGGCTCCTAAATTCGATTCCCAGGGAAGCAGAAGTTGGAATGATGAGTTTAATTTGTCTTCTGCGTCTGGTGTCGTGTAAGGTTATTTAAGATTTTAACTAATATGAGTATGTTTATCTTCGTCATAAGTTCATCATATAAAAATTGTAAGCGAATATTGGTTTCATTTAAGTGTCAAGAGAGATACAAGTATACGCAAACGAAGTTCGTTTACCCCATTCTCTAAAAGATAAATAAAATACACTTGGTACTTTTAGACAATTCTATTTACAAATGTGTTGTGTCTTATGATTTTATAAACAAATGTCCGAACGAACAGTGTAAATATTGTCTGTACAGAATAAAGGCCCATTTTATAATAGAATATCGAACAAACGAAGCCTACAAAATGGCGGAACAGTAGATGCACAGTACACGCACTATCATTCTACGCAGCTTCCACGCTACAAAGGCTGAAGCAAATTACTGAGCAACGCCATTTTTCATTTTACTTTTTTGTGTAGACATTTTTCGTGTTATGGATTTATGTTTGTTTATGGATGAAAAATTCTAATTTTTTTATGTTCAAATTATTTATCAATAAATCGTGCGCGCATCGGTTTTGAACTCTGTAAGGTCTGAGTTTCTAACCTGGGGGTAATTGCTTATTACCACCGCTGGGGTAACTCGGTTATTTTACGGAGGTAACTAAGGTAGTAATTATAAGGATAGTACCTAAAATAAAAAAATACAGAAAAAATTAACTTGTTTGTTTTGATAACATTTTAAAGACAGGGTAAAGATCACAGGGGTAACAATATTCATAAGGTTAAGAACCACTTGTGGCATAATATAAAGATTGTGACGGAAATTATAGTTTCTTTCGGACTCTGAATTTGTTTAAGTATATAAAAGAGACCTAAGAGTTACGTCTAATTCGTTCAATATAAAAAAAAATTAAGGTATTCTAATCAAACAAGCTAGCACTTTAACCGCAGATAATGCTGACTCATCATGCTTTCATATCCACCCTGATGAAAATCGGCTAATATCCGAAGTAATTCCGACTTGTCCTAACAAAGATATTTGGGACGGGGCCGGGGAGTCGGCCATTAGGGACAACCCCCACGTACCCCTACGCCGATTAAAGAAAATTATAACGCTAGGCATTATCGACCGTCCGAATACAAAGTCGCGGTATCCTAGCAACGAGCCTGTCTAACCCTTCAGATGCCGCGAGCCGCTTACTTTGCGGCGAGGGACGCCGCGGGGGACAGGACCCCCGTTTTTCGGCATTGATCCGGACCCTAACGCGCCTGCGTGCTAAACGAAAAACGAACCGACGAAAAGCAAGGTCACGTCACTAGAACTTCTTTTTTCGAATTCGAATATTGAATGGAGAATCATAGCGTTCGGAAAGTGTTGCTTGCTTCGCTTTGTGTTGGGTTCAGTGGGACAGTTCGATGCCGTCTTTCGATTGATGCGGACGTTATTTATGCTATTTGTGTTTACCGATGGCTACGTATGTTTGGTCAGGTTGCACGGTAAACCAACGAATGTTCATGTCTGGTTTCTTATGGAGAACAACACTACAAACTTATACCTACTATTCCTGTAAATGATTACATTACTGTCCTAATTTCCGCAAATAAGGTCATTTTACTACTGATTTCGTATGCCTGCCCCAATGCTTACCTACACGTTATGCCACGAAAAGCGTCGATGCAAGGTATTAAGAACAGACAACACGAGAACTAGCATATTTTTAAAAGGAGCAGGAGCTGAAAACAAGTCCTTCAATAAAGCGCAACAACTTAGTAAGACTCCATCGACTCGTAAATTAAAGGTACTTAAGTTAAATAAATAATAATATTACTGAATTCAACACAACACAAAAAATTAAAATACCTACTATTGAAAATGGTTGAAAAATTTAACAGCATACCATGATAAATTCCATACAATATTGCCAAAAAGAAACTGTCACTAGATGATAGATGATGACGACTGCTTTTATTTTTACCAAACATACCTCATCATTTAAAAAATCTGTTTTGTATCAATCCTTTTATCAATGACAAAAAATGTCCTATAGGGGCTAACTATACAGACATTTCAAACTTATAGATATGTATATAAGAATACTTTAGTCCATGAATAACCGTTGGAGAATGTCTAACTGCTGTACGAATTCCACGTCGCTATCGAAATTCCATTTGGCTGACTTGTTAGTTGATAATGAGATGTCATTACCGCTCGGCTCAGACTGTCATTCTTGGCGCCGACAGCATTCCGACCGATTTGTTGCCGCATCGAAAAACAATTTTGGCGGCCATTTTGAGTTTGAGCTATTGTTCTATTTTCAAATTTGTTTTGTAAGTATAAACAAGCATTTGCTAGGACGAATGATAGATTGTTTTTCTTGCCTTATAATATAATAAAATTACGATTAATACACGGATTAATGACTTTCGATGACTTCAGTAACTTAAAGGATTGTTTACGAAAAATTTTTTTAAGTAAAGAATAATAGATATAACCACGGACTAATAAAATGATATCCAAAAAATAGGCATTAACGCTTTTGTACTCAGCAATTAAAAATAAATGACGTGGAAAACGCTAAATCGTTCAGTTCATTGAACACTGCAATGTAATGTTCAAACTAGAATCAAATAAAAGATAACTTTAGTTTTAACGGATATAGAACTGACTTGTATATTGAAACCTACTTGATAATACCTAGTTTTTTTATTGTTATTGTGCTCTAATTTCTACAATTTGGCTCTACGAATCTGATTTGAACATCATGGCTTTAGGTACATTATTTATCTAGTAGTAGAAGCATTCACTCTTCAAAACATTTAACCATCTCAACTAGAGTTTAAAACAAAATCGTTTCAAAACTCTAGTAGAGTCTAGTATAAAGAGCATTCTCTCAATTTACCAACAGAAGATATTAAAGTTTCATTTTAACTAGCCAACTTCCATCATTTAGCAAAATAAACCTTTGAATATTTGGAATCTGTATTTAGGAAAGCTAGTCAATCAAAAGTGACTTCATATTTTTTTTAATTTGTAATGCCGAATACCCATACGGTTTTTTAACATCGGTCAGTTCTGAGCGACTAAGAGGCATTTCCATTGGATCTATCGAAATAAGGTACAACTATTACCCTATTAATAACTTATGCAATTTTGATTACATACCTACCCCCCACATTGTTTTACATACGAGCAATTCGTTACCAAAAACCGGACACCAATTATTATCTATTTATAATGGAATCGTATTTTCGTCGGGCACCACGCAATTCAATCGGAAACCAAATTATCTAATAAATTAACTACCGTCAATATGTCGAAACGAGTGGAAAGGAATCGAGCGCGAACTAATCGTTTTGTCGTTTCGATTAACTGCAAATGCAGATATAAATCGGATACAAACGACCAACGGGCGGAACAAATCTATCGGCGGATCTTGTTACTCCCCCTTTGCGGTTGCACAACTTTATATCTAAGTCCTACAGTTAGTAAATTGCTCGGGCCGTTAGTTTGTGGACGATGTTGACAAATATAGGGAAGTTCACAGTAAGATTAATCTGAACGGTTATTAAACGTCATCTCAGATGAATCCAACATCTACAATATTTATTGGAGGGTAAATCGAAGATATAGATTCATCGGAGATGGATTATGTTTCATATTTAGCTGGATCAATTATTGGCTCAGGTTATTTTAAAATTTACAAAATGAAAGAGACTCGGCCTTATAAGTAAGTATTTATTGGCAGATATTGCTAAGGATTTTTGAGTGCCTATACACAGTTTTTAGCCAATAATGTCTAAGTACTGTAATTCAAATGTATACGAGTAATACAACTCAGTCTAATGATCTATACAAAGATTCCGTGACAAATAAAATGGAAATATAAAAACAGGGAAATATTATTATTACACCCGAACACCCAAAGAATTAGAATACATTTTCAGTTGTAAATTTACTCAAATAATTAATTTATGAAATGAATATTAAGCTTAA
>LGAG01000404.1:105371-123728 GCA_001278395.1 Lerema accius
AGATCAATTACTGGCTCACGTGTATATTTTAAAATTATCAAAATGAAAGAACTCGGCCTAATAAGGATTGATTATTGTTAAGGTTTTTTGATTGCCTACATCGTCTTTAGCCAATAATATCTAAGTAATTCAAATTTATACGAGTAATACAACTCACTCTAATGATGTATAGAAGGATTCTACCACCGATAAAACGGAAATATAAAAACAGGGAAATATTATTAAATTTAGACCTGAACACCCAAAGAGTTGAAAATTTACTGAATAATTTATGAAATATATACTAAGCTTAGAAGGCTAAAAGAACTTACGTGAATCACCAACGTTTACACTCATGAAGCACAACTTACTCGAACCTGTAATAGACAAACAACTTAAACACACAAGACTGCACTATCACGAAAGTTTTAATAAGTTTTGTAACGAACACATTTCGCGTCAACAGTAAACTGAGATGAGATGCGACGCAAGAATTCTTTTAAAATGCTAATAAACTGCGAGCGTGAGAATATTTGAGAAACTCAGCGCATGGTAATTTCGAATAATTAAACTAACTAGCAGGTGGGTCAGTGAAGGGGTCATCTTCCCTATTCGACTTCAAAGGGCTTGGAGTCTTGCATAATTATAAATGTATTTGATGATATTAAAAGTATGAGTAAATCTGAAAATGTATAATCTTGTGATTAGTCTGTGGAAAACAATATACTATAATAGTTACGTCATCATCTTGTAAAGGAGACTTCAAGACCCTCACAAGATGTATTAAAAGACTGATGATCCAAGTAAGAGAGAGGAGATGCAGTATATGCAGGAAACGAATGTAAGAATGGAGGAGAACTGAGAATAAGGCTAAAGGTATACCATAAATTGTGAGAAGCGTATTTTAATCATCAGATGCCACTTCAGATAAACGGGAAGAGAATAACAGTCAATAACGCGATGAAAACCTACAGGAAGCAATTTAAACTACGCTACCTCGAGACTTCAGAATTACTATAACATCAGGCAAATTAAGAACTAATTTAGTTAATGATGTAAATAATGTTCTAACACTAACTTTTCATGAACAACTAAAACACCACACATATTAATGACTGCAAAGTTAATTGTAAAAGAAAGCTAAGTTAAATCTCCACCAATTGGCGTCTCTTTTTCTGTTTCCCAGAACAATGGGAGAGCTACTGAAATTTGCTACGTAAGTCGTTATAAACGGTATTAATCCGCGTACGTGAGAAAATTTCGGGAACTTTTACTGCATGCTAATTCGGAATAATTAACTAGTACAGGTGGGGTCAGCGAGATAAAGGGGTCAGCTTTGCAACATCTTGTCATTATAATTGCAGATATGGATGCTTTCTCACGGCGGAAGATTTTTATATTAATAGCTTGTTTAGATGGCGTCGTTTTGCGTATTTAAATACTTAGAATATCTTTAAAACATTTATGCAGCTTGTGTATAGGATCATCTATCGAAAGCTTATATAGCTAAGCCCTTCACAAAAAATAGAGTTACCAGACCAAATTATTTTTTTGTTCTTTTTTTTCTTGGTTTACATTTTTTTTTTTAATTTACTAACCCAATGTAGATTTTGCTCTGCTGTCGAAGCTACGATGTTTTGCTTTTTTTGAGTTCAAGAGCATAGTTCCATTGATAAGTAACTATAATGGCAGAGAGGTCGATCTTTTAGAGGTTAATGATCCCACGCTCTTTAACCCCCTAAGGAGCTAACTTAAATATTTTTGAATGACTTCTGTATATACAATGTAAAGGGCATCTATTGAGACACGATAAACTTTAATACCAACAGCAATAAGAAATATAAGACATACCTACCTATCAACTTTATAATTCAACATTAACCTAAATCAATGTTCTAAACAACAAAAATCAACCCTTAAATGCTAAACTTTATAATCTCTGCACGAGATCTTTTCGACATAAAAAATGAGCTCAAATTCTGCTTCATGCAAATTAGATTTAAATTTAAATGAAACTAAGTTCTATTTGTACACTCAACGGACGTGAGGTTAAAAGTCTTGACCTCTCCGCTACAATGGATGTTCGTTGAACAGGTCGTTTTGACCCCTGACCCCTCATTCTCACGGTTGACCCTTAGGGTCAAGAATTGTGCGTCTTACCCTATTTAACCCGCGCAATGTTATGAATAAATAAAATTATAATTTTGTGTGAATTATCTGTTTTAATTTCTATAGATATCTTTGTCGTCTGTAAGTTTTATTTTATTTTTATTTTTAAAATACTTTTAATACTTTAGTAATGTTTTTCAAATGTAGCTATGAAAATATAGTATGTATGGCATGTGGTCAATAGTCAACAGTTTCAAAATTAATTGGATATGTTTAAATAATCAATTATAAACATTAATACATTATAAAAAAAATATTCCCTGTAACGCGGGTGGTAAGGGTACACAACTGATACATCAGTGAAATTCATAACCGGGATTCGAACCCGGACCCGTCGCTTCACTGGCAGTATCTAGTCTCAATGTTATTAGTCGTCTAACATTATCAATGTTAATTTTATTTAATATCAATTATAGTTTATGGTTTAAATCCAAACAACCTCCAAAAGCTATTAAACCTCTTTACTTCATCTGCCCCCCGATAGGGGGCAACACTAGGCAGGTTTGCATGGTCTCAAGTTAAAGTTGAAGGCTTTACATTTCGGGAAACTTTTCCTCTAATCTCTAAAGATGCCTAGAACATACTCCACCACGCTACTCCTACCTATAGGTATTATTAGTATCGTAATTTAATATACCTTGGATTACATATTTTCCCTTAGGTACTCAATAAAATTAAGAAAATATACTATTCCATCTACATATATCCAATGGCCTTCTGTCCTGCTTGTTACCTAGGTACCTAATATAGCTCTTAGTAATTGATAAGTAGGTAGGTACAATTACCATACCTATCCTACGAAATCGAACCTACGCCTTCACTAATGGAGACGAAAATTCCACTTCATTAGTCCTCTCTAGCGAACCAGTAATGTGTTAAATATTCCCAAAATTTCCGCCATAAAATATGCTAATTCTTTGAGCTATTTCCCAAACGGGTAATTACCGACCCTCATAAAACATTGAAACGAATTAAGCTCAGATAAATATTTGACAAATATCGGAAATTATCAAAAATATTGCGCAATGTTTGTTCTTTAATGCGTATGTAGGTAATTCATTAGCGACACTATCGGGTTATCATTAAAAATTTCAATTCGTAATTTCCATCAACAAAATCGAATATCAGTTGGGCCATAATTATCTCATATTTCCGCTGCGTTGGGGCTAAGTACTCCAAAAACCGTGATTAAACATTCTACACCACTATTCATTATCTATACTATTGTGCATGTGCTGTTCACCCCCTAAAACATTACACGCAACTACGCGGCCCCGCCGAACACCCCACGCAACATTTTTCTCCCCAAGATAAAGAGCAAATAAAAAAAGAAAACGCGAAAAATATCATGGTCTCGCTCTGCCACGAACGAAACGAATAGGTGCGAGCGGATCCATGCCTAAGCTACGAACGACTCACGAAAACTTGGGCCCCGCCCGAGACGGCCGCCTCTATCCGTCTCTTTCACTTTTTCACACTTTTCATCTAACCGCTGCGGCTCGATAAGAGCTGAAGCGCCAGGTTTGTAACAGGGAAATTTGGACTCTATCATAAACTAGTAAAGTTCAAAGTGATTTGTAGAAAAATGAGCAGTGAAAATATTTTAGAACGAAAGCATTTCGGAATGGAAGTCTGTCTCGCTCGCAAAAAAGCAAGCTCTGTTGGGGCGCAGGGTGTTAGATCAGATAGGGTGAGTCGGGGTGAGCTGATAGTGGCGGCCATGTTGCTTCCGACGGCGGACGAAGACTCGTATTAATTTCGGCTTAATTCATTCGTTGATTTCAAGAATTTTATTGCTGATTTAGCGGATTTGCACGAGATTAGAAATGATGACGTTACCGGAGTCTCGTTAGATTAAAAATAAGGACGCTGGACGTTGAATTCTACTCCGTGCTCCAGAATAATACCTGCATAATATATTACTTAAACTAAATTAATTAGCGGTTACTGGTATTTCAGATGCTTTCAGGTATTCTTAGTGTAGATACCTATTTAGTGCTAGAATATTGTAACTTGATACAAGTATAAAACAGATTTATTCAACGACAATACCTACAGTATCTAAAATAAAATTAATAAAAAAACATATTAGGGTCACGGAACCCATAGAACCACGGTGGGGATGAACATTTTTTATTGTATGTTACATCTAATAACATAAATAGCTATACACGTTACCTGACACGCACTTGGCAAATTATAATTATCTTCTAACTGGCTTTTAGACCCAAGTAGGTTCTAGGCACAGACGAAAAAATATATTATAGACTGAGACTTCGGAATAAATAAGGATAGTAGAAAAAACATAACGTACTTATCAAATGATAACATACATCTTACGTCATCGTAAAAAAATGACTTCATTTTTTGTCCTGAAGACTCAGTCTGTAGGTACATTTTTTGGTCTGAGATACTAAGTTACATTATTCGATTACTACATAATAGAATCTACATAATTTCTAAGCTGCGTTACAATGATGCTGTAGAATTTATATTACGGTATATTTGATATACAATTTGAAGGTCTAATCGAAATACGAAGGACATAGAGTTAATAAGAGATAAAAAGTTTCATTATTTTTTTTAATTCTTTAACTTGATCGTAACTTAGTTTATCCCACAGCTGAGCTCATGTATCCTTTTCCAATATAGAGGATACATACATACAATAACCCACTCCACTTTTTTATCCTTTACATTGACTTCTAAGAATGAGACCCAATCTCTTTATAGAACCGTAAATATTTCATTCATTTTTATCTATTTGAATTAAGTTTCACTCTAAATACATGTGAAAATCACACATATTTTATCTATGATCATAAAAAGAAACTAGGTACCTATCTGTATTCAAAAAACATTTTAGATTGTTAAGTTTTTTTATTTTATCGAATATTCTCGTATGTTTCTGGACTGGTAGCTACCTAACTTAATTGGTAAATTCTCAAGAAAAATATTTCTTTAAACCAACACAAGAATGTAGATAATTAACCACACAGAGTTGGGGACGAGCAATAAAAATATATAGCCTATCTCACTCTCACAATGGAGACTACTTCAATGCCACCTAACATGTTGAAATCTTTCAATTTGTTTGAACTGAAACTTAAAATTTTCAACGAAACCATTTTTTACGTTTTCTGGAGCCCAATTAGACATTATCTACTACATGTCAATTCTAGTTTATGACATATAAATATCTAATATCCTTCAACTATTGGGAAAACTAATAATACCTAATAAAAAGGTGAAGTTATTTTATAAGAAAAGTGGGTTAGATTAACATTCAATGTTTTTTATTTTCGCGTAAGGAGGAACCCCGTCAGAGCGGGGTCCCATCGACATTTATAATATTAAAAAAGAAAGAAAGTTAGTTGTGTGAACGGAATTATTACGTGGTCAGATAAATACTTAATAAATAGTTGACTTGACATTATTTAAATTGAATAATGCATAATGCCGCAAAATTCATTTACTCCATAGCATCCATCCTCGATCCATGATAATATCCCAGAATTACTTATTTAAAAGTATTCAAAACCACGCAGTTGATAGTATTATTAAGCATTTAACAGTATAGGCGTCTATTGTTTTACTTATCTATGCTAGAAGCGTACCCTAACAGGTAGAACAGTGATAATGACTGCGTATTTCGGGCGATAATAAGATTATAGTCTCGGCACTTATGAGTGGGTCAAAACGGACCGCTCCCCTCCGAGTATGAAAGCATTTACCGACGTGTTGGAAGGTAAATGGTAATAGGGGCTCAGAGATTCAGATAGAATGCATTAGTATTCTCCTTGTTTGTCTCAATATATGTATCTATCCGTCTCTTTTTTTACACGTTTTTGTTACTAATATTTTAGATTGGCTGAACTATATTCGTACCTAATATGAAATAGATGATTAACTTAATTATTTAGTACAGATGGGTAAAAACTTTGTTCCTTGTATACTCGTATAACAGAACGCAGAAAAAAGAAAGATAGCAAATTTCCATCGGAATGAAAAAAACTTGGTACCTATCTGTATTATTTATAATTATGTAGATCATTAAGGCATGGATTTACGAAAACGATTAGCTAAAAAAATGCTAACGTTATAATAATAATCGTTTACGTAAACGATTTTCTAAATAAATAAAAAAACATTCCAAGATTAAACATACACGTATTCTCAGAGACTATTTCGATTAAAACCAATTTGGCCAAACACAAGGTCCAAAAAAATGGGTATTTGGTACTATTTATGTTTTTTTATACACTTACTCTTCGTACACTAAATTAAAATTAAATTCGAATGGAAACGTATATAATAACTCCTGTAAGTTCAATTAGAACAAGTAATATAATTCCTAACTTGATTATTATACAAATAGGGAATAATAACTAGATATTTATACATTAATTACTTAGAATATAGGTACCTATTTTTTAGACATACAATTGGTTTTATATATTTGTTTCTATGAGAAATTAATTACATCTAAAAACCCTATAATATTGGAGATTTATAATTGAACGAAAGCGAAGTACCTGCAATTACAGTTCTTATAATTATCTAATCATGGTAAGCACATTAAACTTATAAATGGCCACATTTCTTAACCTTATCGATTTTTTTTTTATTTCGATCAGAAACCAAAAAAAACCTTATTAAAATAAAAACTGACACACTTAAAAGCAGAATCAAAAAACGGTGAACTTCTCTCTCATTATTATTTCTAAAATATTATAAATTATTATACTACTTCTTGTATAGAAGTAACTTATAATTCCTACCTGCCTTAAATTTAATTACCACCTCTTCATTTTTTTAATTTGGCCGATCATATTGAGTTAAAAGCCATTAATTCGAGACTTTCAAAATTATACGGTAAAGCAACGCCATCTTTTAACGGATAGCAAAGATAAAAAGTTTTCGGTTTGCTCAAAACTTTTTATGAACAATCATTATTTCCTATTTTTACAATATAAACAACTCCAAATATTTTTTAAGTTTTTTCATGATAATAATATCTCTATAATTTTTTTATTTCGTCTGAAATCTAGAAGTTATAAACATTTTGCGAAATATATTAAAAATTTAAGAATTCTGGTATTCTTACAATTTATTTATCAAGAGTATTACAAAAATAACATCTTATACGTTATTAATTAAAGCTGCATAGTCATTTTTATTATCATTATAAAATAATGATATTTCAGTTGGTTCATAATCTCGTAGCAATAGTGCTGCTACTCGACACTAGATGGCGATAGATGTCTTTTGATTGACGTTAAAGAAGACTAAAAGAGAAATTCTACAGAAATTTTATAGTACCTAAGGTATTCCCTTTGGATACGTGTTTTATAGATATAAAAGAATATTTTTAGCGATACCAACTCCAATAGTACTACTAGATTGTATTTCATTGAATTCTACGTTTAAAAAACTCGTCTTACAAGAAGAGAACTCTTATAAGAATCTTTCATAATTAATTATTTACAATATATACCTATACCTCATTTTTTTCGTCGTGATATAAAAGGTAAACAATCTTACAGTGTCTTTTTATTGTAATTATCGATTTAAAAATAAGAAAGACACAAATAAAAAAAATTAAAGAATAAACAATAATTTAATGGTTAAAATACATTTCTGTATACTTCTAAATTTTATTTAAATTAATCAAATGAATAAAAGTAGTGCCAAGATTGTTTACCTTTTATGTCACGACGAAAAAAACGAGGTATAGAAAGATAGTGGATATTTTATATCTTTTTCGGTTTTGCTCCAAAGAGTTTCAACCTACCCATACTTATTGTCGGTAATCGTTTATTTTTATAAAGTTTTATATTTTTTATTTTTAAACTGTACTAAAGCGGTAGTTTTTTTAAGCAACTACAAATAACTGAAAATTTAATCGATAACGTTCATCCAAAACAATGACTAATAAGGAGAAGATAAATTAAGTAGATAATTAGATAGATAGAGAATGTTATAATACAAATAAGAAACTATGATAATTTAATAGCCCAAGGTAATTTATGTGAAAGTTCTACAATTTTCGAGAACGTAACTAGGTACATCAACCGGTCTTAGAAACAAAATTTCGACCAAGTACGCTGTATTCAAATTTTAGTTCTAATACCATTAAAATTTGACACTATCTGACACTGCAAAATGAGTCCCTATTTACCATACAAAGGAAAATAAGCCATGCAAAATACGGCGTTAGACCCAAATCGAATCTGAAGGGTTAGGAAACTAAGATGGGTACATTATACTGGTACTGTCGACAAAATACGTTTCATTGAAACGAACAAAGCGGCCGCTTACGTAATTATCCCAAAACTCAATCGAATTATCTTCAGCGAATGTCACAGAACTGGTATGAAGACATGCTTTCTCTTGGCGCAATTATCCCTAGAGTATTATTCACCCTCTAGCCGGGTGAGCCACCCGCACATTTCGCCAAATCATCTTCAACCCCGCCTTTTCTCTGATGAAGATACGAGAATGTAAATTTTCGTTACAGAATAGTTTGATGTCGGGTGTTTGGTGCTTTAGTAACGTTCGCAAATCTCATCTCCTTTGTTTTACACATTACACAACATTTTCTCTCTGATGTACCAAAATAATATATTACAATTTATGTTTACATGCAAAAATGTAATTTTCTCTTAGCAATTTATTACTTTAGGTAAAATAGATACTTACTTATTTAGTTTTACTAAAGCTGTCAGCCAGGATTTTAGCCAACAAACAGCCTGTGAATTGTAGCAATTTTTCGGCGTTATCTGCTAAAATGCAAGTTTATTTATAAAAAATCTCTGATGTCCATGAGTGACTGTGACCTCCGTCAATCGACTCCTCTACTCGAATGTCTGCTATTTACACCTAAAACAATTAGTGAGTAAGTTCTTATGTATGTGATTAATTTTTTGATCAACTATTGTGATTGATCATTAGTGCTTCAATCCACATGTCTATAACGGTCAGACCGCTGTTATATATTCCAAATTTAAACTTTGCTTCGGAATATGTATTTGTATATTTGAATTTTGTTTTTTTTTCCTTAAATTATTTACTTGAGTAAAGCACAGACGAGTAAAACATCGACCATCGTTCGGGTAGCGAACTCGAACACCCAGGGTGAACCACGTACCGAAGATCATTATCTAGCCCGAGAAAGTTGGGAGGAATCTAGTTAGAACCCGCCCCCGGCCCCCGCTAACTTGTTATAACATGTTTAGGCCAGTTCAGTTTAGTTGGCCACCTGCGATACAAGGAACAAACTCAGGGTTTGTCTTAAGCCACTAATTTTATTATGTATGGATATAAAGACAGACAAATAGCTCAGTTAATAATATTTTAGGAACGAAGCATAATATAGAAAACAATCCCGATGAAATTGTTATTTGTTTTTTACATTATGTAAGCAAATAATTGGCTAAGTTGTTAAATATAATAATTAACAACAATCGTTCCTTTTAACCGCTTTGTTCATAGAATAGAATAGAATACTCTTTATAATACTGCACAGAAATAACATGTTAATAGCGCGTAACGTAATTATTATCATTATGTTATGCTATCTTCTATATATTAACTCCTCAAGGTTTCAACTTTCTGTACCCTTTTAAGAATAATGCAGGTACGTAAGAGTTTGAAATTTGGCATAGTTAAGGTCTATGTGGAGAAGAAGTGCCACTCTCAGATTTCCTTGTCTAGGTTGTCCTACATGTTTCCTAGGTGATGCTACGAACAGGTTATTATAGTAACAGAATATGGTGCTATAAAATATCGAATAATACTAATCCTATGACAGCGAAAACTATAACCTATAAAACGTACCTAATAGATTTAAATAAAATCAATTGATCGCAAAAAAAATAGTTCCGCAAAGTGTACACTAGATGGCGTTAATATTTTTCTCCTATATCTTCAAACAAAAGTTGTGTATAGGTATTTAGAATAGTAGAACAGTTGAATGACACTTCCCCACTCCCCACGAGTGCGTGGGTACTGAGTACCCATTGACCCCATTACCTGCCGGAGCGAAACACTGGTGTGGGGAGATGTCTTATTTACGTATACTACCAAATGACGTATTTCTCAATACATTAAAAAAAACTTTTTTCGGTGACGTAGAAACACAGAATAAAAAATAATCATAATAAAACACATACGAACATACCCAGACCTAAACCTAAAAGAGAAATTTAAATTAATGTACTATAAATAAATAATAAAGTCTTTTACTGTAATATCTTAGTAATAAGAACTTTTAATACGCCTTTGTTAAGTGAACCTTTAAGTGTAAAATATGTAATTAAATAACAAAAAAAATTTACTAAAAAATCAGAAATCATGTCATATTTTTGGCTTTGCTGTTTTCTTTTAATAGATTATTCTTCCATACATATTTTCTACGTAAAACAATTTTGCTAATTCACGTCTACGTACGCCTTCCTCCTAACGTGGACATATGACACCGTAGCACAACGTAGCAAACGTAGCCAACTATAACAACGTAGGTAAGTAAATAAATAGTACCAACCTAATAGGCATAACCTATACTTCCATTAGGAAAACTACCTACATTACGTTGACACACACACATACACAAGTAAGTGCTAACTAATCTCGGAAGTGATCAAACGGTAATGATCAAACTACGTACATAACCGTGTTGTACACGCACATAAAGTGTTTATCTACTTCGCCTTAGGCAACGCCCGGAAAACATGTGGTACAAGTCATGAGAGAATTTCTTTACTATCATTATAAATAACATACATAAAATATCACAAGTATAAACTTAACTGCATGTTATAATTTAAAAGTCTTCAAGTTAATTAGACTTTAGCTACGTGAAGCTTCGTCCACACTAGGGTACAAGTCAATTAGGCTTTAACTTCGTTTAGCTTCGTCCACACTAAGGCACAGGTCTACTACCCTACTCTTACTGACTTGTGACTTGTATTTCCCGAATGGTTTGGAAACATATTCCATATTTCTTTATCTATGTGATTGAATCAGGAATTATGAGACCAGTTAGATGAATTAGAATAGAATAGAATTACATAGGGCAAAGGATTACTGGTAAATGTGGCAATGGGCCAACCAAATAATTCAAAGGAAAATGTGGATGTGAAAGACAGCGAGTATTTGCCTAGATTCAGATCAGAGGGCTCGAAATCAATTAATTTATCATGCGGAAGTAGACCCCGATGACTACACAGATTTTCATAGTTTTTATCCAGCAAAAAAAATCCAGAAAAATCCGCTATTCTCTCTTAACTTGGAAAGCCAAGAAGCAATTTGCACGAGGCGATAGTAAAGTACCGCTCGGTCATTACGTCGGAGGAAACTCCTAATTTGTTTCTACTAAGTTAGATTTCAGTTCGCCTGAAGGGAAACTGTTATCTTCGGCTAAAACGCTGGGGCATTAATTTAGCACATTACCCGCTTAGCTTTACGATCCTTTTATGTTCCTACATCTGAGGTTTAATGCGTTAATTATCGCGCTAAACACGGCATTATACAAATGTTACTTTGAGACGCTATCACTGCATTAAGTGACTTTGCAGTCGATACGTTTTTCGATACATAAATTGATTTATGGCGTTAATTGTGTGTTATATATTTGCACCCAAGTGTCGATATAATTGACATAGCAATAGAGTTAATTACTGTGTAAATAGAAACGCCATAACAACAGGATCAAACGTAATTATTTTGTACTTAAATAAAACCAACAAATCGAATTTTAATTACGTAATTCAAAAATGTAATCAGGATTTAAATTTCGTCGTAATACAGGGCTAATACTTCAACCTGTAACCATTCAAAGAATCATAAAAAAAATCGAAAATTCGTAGATTCATTTAAACTTTAATATGAACGTGCAGGGTGAAAATTTAAAGACATTTTCGAGTGAGCATCGGCTGTGGAGTGGAAGACGATTTGCGACAGGAAATGAACCCGAACAGAGGTAGGAGTGGCCGAGGTCCCCGCTATATACTCTGTGGAATATTTGAATTGCTGAGAAATGTCGCTGTGCATATATGACAGTAATTCACTTCCATTTAAGAGGATTGAAGGATGAATTATTTTCTAGCATGATACCATACTGAAAAATTGTTTCTAATAATAATCATGATGTCTTAACTTTCAATGCAAAATAAACATTATTATAGACTTTTTGAAAATGATGAAAATTTTTGGCAATGTTTTAGAACTGACGATTTATGACGTAAGAATCGTTTATTTTATTTTTTAGCGAATTTTAAGCAATCATGGTACGTCGTAGCAGGGTCTACAATCGTAGCGTCGTGCTACGTACTCGTAGCATAAGCATATATACAAAGTTTGTAAAAGTTTGTAAAATAATTTAATCGTAACAGAATTCGCTATTTGAAATTTAATCCAATAAACATAAGTGTAAAAGATAATTATTGTCATGGCAAGCAAGTTATCTAATAAAACCTCCCTTTATAAAATTTAAGTTCCCACAGAATCCCATCTCTTCGGTAATCCCACGACACTGGCCTCGAAATAAAATGACCATGGGTCAAAAGGACCAAGAGTTCAGATTTAGAATAATCCAACAAGGGGATGCTGCTCTGTCGCTCTTATTTTATATGCACACACCTTTCCTTACAACCAAGTTGTCTATTCACTTATTAAATTACATATCATTCAATTCGAAACCTTATTCCATGGCCTTAAAGTCGCTTAAAACTTCTTGTATGATCACGTATCGTGGCCACTTACTCAGCACCCTTAATTCGTCGGACAGAAACCGGATCTGTTACAATAGTATTGCCCATTAACATAACTCCTTGACCAGACTCTAACTGGACTTATCAATATTTATGAAATCGTTACCGTATTTTTAACGTTAGGTGTGTACTTTAGTCTAAATGCCGATGCTGAGGTGACTGGTCGAAATGACCACAAAAGTTAGTAGTGAGGAGAAAATATGAAGACGCAGTTGTAAGGTTAGTTATATTTATTTGCAATTTTCATTAAGTGATTCAAATAGCAGCAAATTTAAAATAACTTTATAATTAGTATCTATAGTATCTATGCATAGCAAACACGTGCTGTTAAAAATCCGAAAAGAGTAACAAATTTTACTACCATTTTTAGTTACGTAATATTTAATCTATGTAACTAGACTTATATAACTATATATAAATAAGTCATTATGTTATTAAACTCCAAGGTATATGGAGCAGTTAATTAATTAACGGGCCGCACCGTACTTCATTAAATCGTTTGATTATCCCGATTTTCACAAATCTATTAGTGTTAGAAACCCAAGCCGACCGACTCGATTTGTGTTAAAAAATGGGTAGGAATTTTCAAAAACCCTGTAAGCTATGTCATGCTCACAATTATAAGGAATAATGACATCTTATATGTTGAAATCCGTCAAACCGTTTTGGCTCTATAGCGTACCAATGAAATAGATATACATACTTACGTACATGTATACGATCGAAAAACATTACGGTTACGCAGTCGGGTAAAAAAGCTCGTGATATACCAAATCTGGCACCTATGAGCTATGTACGTGACGTTGAAGGGTGACTAAAACTATCAATAAATCGATAACCGTCGCGGCTGGCCGGCTCATCACAAATTTACAATTTTATGGCTTGTGGGATCGCAGGGCGGGGCGTTGTCCATTAGTCCCCCCGCTTGACCCTAAAAGATAGCGTTCGGAAAATAGTACGAGAAACATTTCTTTGTTTTTGTTCGTTCAAAATTATTTCTTCATACAGCATAAGCATAAAACATAAGCACATACTACATAATTTCGTAAAAGTAACTACAACAATTTTGCGGAAAAATTAATTTATTTGTTTAAAAAATTGTTTTCATAATATTGATGACGTATTTGATCATGTATTTGATAACCCGTAGGTACGATGCCCGTACGAGCATAGGTTTGACTCCCAGCATTCTCGTACCGGTCATGTATTTACTTGAATTTGTTAGTGTTTTGTCCATGGAACCCATGATACAGGGAATCGTAGTTTATGGTTTTGTGTAATTATGCAGTATATATAGATTTATTATTTAAATCTTCGCGTGAACGTGTCTCGGTATTGAATTTATAAAATAAAGTAACGGTATTTACGTGCAAGTACAATAGTTACAGTTTTTTTTTTATTCGAGCTATATTTCTCGTCAATACATATTAATCTTTATTGATAAACGCAGTAGCAACAGTAGAACTTTAATATCAACTAAATTCAATCCCAACTTAATCGTTGCAAAAAAGGTACGATTGCAAAATAATTTAATAACACGAAAATATTATTTTGCACACCGTACACATCGCCTCCCTACAAGAAATGCGAGCAAAGGAGAAAGGCGAAAACTGAGACGGGTAGGGGGAGATCTTTAAGATACGTTGCCATGGCAACCCTTATTTCAACGTACCCACACTCGCAGCTTAAATTGGCACACACCGACAAGTATGTATAAACAGTAGGTATTAGGAGAATTCAACCCAACCGCCCCTGAAGTTTCTGTTATTAAGCAAATGCTTTGTAAACATTTTGGGCGCCCACCTTTAGTTTCGCTTGCTTATAAATAGGTGGCAAGTTTAAGCTTCGATTGCGTAAATGTTAGGCTTACGTACGCAAATTACGTAAGCTAGCTGGCGCTTAATAATCTTTATCGCAGGATATCGTTTCCATTTAAATAAAGTTGTGAAAATGTGCAATTTCTTCTATGTTTCAGTCATTTCAAGTCAATTATATTTGGTACTATAAATATGTTACGTCCTTAGTATCTACATATCTAAAAAAGTGTTACGCGTTACATTGCATGCGTCTTTATTGTCTTTATTATATTTATTTGCCGTCTTTTTCATACTCTAAATAAAAACGTCTTAATAAATCGTCATCGTATCTTCACGCCGAATGCGCTTATAACTAATCTACTTCTTTTAGTATTATATTATTGTACGAGTTTCGGATATATCTATGAGTTATTTAAAAACGTTATTTACAATTCCAGTGGAGTAAAGCAATTAAGTTTTCATCATATTTACCTCTACAGTAAACATGTGAGTAATTTATTTTGTTTTAAATGTACCTTTTTCGCAAGTTGTAATGAATCTAAATGCACATAGAAAAGGCTTAATGATACACCCTAATCATTTGATAACGTCCCTATTAAACTCTACTAAAATATTTAAAGAAGTACCAACACTTACACCCTATAAAAACAAGTCATAAATGAATCAATAAGTCATAAATACTTTTCAAATATTGAACTTAATTAGTTGGGAGTAAATTTTGTATTAACAGTTAGTTGTAGAGACGCTTAGCCGAGACGGAGGAGTTCAGACAAATTGCTAGCCGCTAACGACCCGGCTAACTGCCTGGCTTTAGCTGGCCGGTATCGTCAGCTAGTTTATGTAGCATCTGATAATGAAATGGCTAATAGGCAAATGTTTTTATAAACAGCCTGTGACAAATAAGAAGTGAATGTCCAAATGCTAAAGGATAGATGGAATATGCCGATTTATGAATTCATGTCTGACGAATTATGGAATGAGATTTATTTTGAATTTTTTGGAAGCGCTACGATGTAGGATTTATCAAAAAAGGCAGAAAGACTCTTAATTAAGAATTTCGATGTTACGATTTACTGAAACTCGAGATTAATTTATCATAACAACGAGTCGTCGGTTATGCGAGGAGTCATCGATTATGCAACAATTTACAGTTTACAAATCGGAAAAAATAATCTGCCGAGACCCAATCAATACTCAATTAAAGCATCATAAGGCACATAACCTTAAAAAAACTTATTACAGACATTGAATTTCTACACTGCAGTCACTTTTTCATGTATTATTCTGCAAAATATGATAAGTGATAACATCCTATAATTTTTGCGACCACTTGTTGCGATTATCCGCATTTTACTCAACGTAGTAACCGCCATAAATTAATGAAACATATTATTATAACCAAAGGGTATCACTTGATGAAATACATAATTAGTCGTATAATGAAAATATTCTTAAAAAAATGTTTATAATTGTTACCAGAACTTAATTGGTCACAAAAATAGACGCATTGATAACCCCGATATTAAAAAAAAACAAATACCTTTACATTTTATTACTGATCTTACAACAAGGAATCGAAGAGACTTAGGTACTTATCTTTGTCACTATATCTACTGTAAAATTATAGTGTAAATAATATTCAAACTATCTGTATACACGCGAATTACCTAATCACAGCCCAACCTAAATTAGTGTTTTCTTATAACCCAATTAAGCGTAAACTACTAATCAATTGATCTTAACCAATCAAAGCAAACTAATGAAAATATTTAATCACGGTTGACTAAAAACTCAACTAAAATTAGACACATCAAATACACCACCCCTTGATAAGTTTCTCATCGGGCAAGGCCCATGCCCGCTTAAGGCTCCGTCCTTAATTTGCGCCCCCACGAAACACCCCGCCACCCCAAGACATATTTCATCGAAACTCCTCCTTAACTACCACCAGCGGTGTCCAACTTTCGGTAATATTTTACACCTAAATAATACACAAGATACGTGAGCGTGTTGTAGTTTGCGTTGTACCCGCTTGTAATTCAAGAACGCTTATTTAAATTGCAAACTTCGTGTTTCTATATACTGTACCTATGCATGCACGTTTTAGAAATAAGCTTTTAGAAAACCGCTCGGTAACATGCTACAAGGGTCTCAGGTTCGAATCCCGAAATATTTTATCATACCGGATCAATCAATTAATAAATCTGATGCCGTAATACCAATGCTTTGTGATTATTAACAGGAACCAGGATCGGTCTAGGGGCCGTTCAAGTATTACATAACGGTTTTATAACAGTTTTATTTAGACGTATTTCTAGATTCTAGACTATAATATTAGACAAGGAATAACTGTAAAATAGCCTTCAATTTAAGTAGAACGTATGAATTGGTAAACATTAAGTATTTGTAGGATTAACTATAAAATGTGTGACATCTGTGACAAAATATCTAAAAGCTTTGTTTTCAATGTATATAGGACCTAAGAGCCTATTGCCTTATTACATAAAACTTATGTTTATTGAATTTATTAAAATAGGTTATAATAATATAAAAAAATAAAGAGTATTTTATTTATAATCGCGCTCAGCTTGAAGACACGTTTTTTCGAGTGCGAACGAAAGTTCAAATAATTTATAGCAAAGAAGTTAAGAACGCATACTATATACTTTTAGTAGCGAAACCTTTTTTTCGGTTGTTTACTAATAACGTAACAGAATCTATAGTAAAATATTCTAAACAAGATGTTTCGTAGGTTTTATCGTGACAACATTATACTTAATATGAATAACTAATAACACCTGCTGTTGCCACAAAGGAAAACTCCTAATTTACTTACATGTTATTCGTTTACATAATTGAACTTATAACATTATAAGTATATCAGTGACAAACTCAGTCGAAAACGAACTACAGGTAGGTATGTAGCGAAACGTAAGTAGGTATCAAATAGCAATATAGACGTGTTAAAACCTGGTTGACACCTTCGTTATATAACAGATTTACATAACCATCAATTGTTTTTTTTACAAACATTATAGCAGGATCTTTAGAATGTAGCTAAATAGGTACATTAAATGAATGACCAAATGACACCTAAATTATTGACTACAACGGGAGTGTAACCCAGAACCTTTAATTCGGCAAGTACCGTGTCATTGCCACGTAGCACATAAAGTCGATTTGCTATTTACCTTTAAATAAAAAAAGGAATTAATTAAATAATCTACTAATATTATCACTTCACTTCGCTGTACCTACCCGTAACCCAAGAATTCTCTGTGTCACGGGTGCCATAAATAATACACAGAAGACACCATACATCCAAGCCGAAAACAGTTAATTAAACTCATTATTCGAGCCTTAGCCTCACTGAGAATCAAACCCAGGACCCTTTGAACGGCAGTCTCGGACGGCAAGAATTGTGCAATATGGGGCGTCGTATCTATTCAGATACTAGCTAACCTATACTTGAGCAAATTTTACACTACGTATATACTTATCTACCTATACAAATTTACTAGAGTTACGAAATAAACAAAGCTTCTTTAATTAAAATATAAAATAAATATATCAATAAAGTTCTGAGCTAGTTTAGATTGACGTCGCTAATAATCAGGGGG
>LGAG01000404.1:124973-140034 GCA_001278395.1 Lerema accius
CATACCATGTACTTTTGGTAGCAGAACCTTTTTTTCGGTTACTAAGGACGTAACATTATATGTTTAAAATATTATTTTAGGCAAGATATTGCGCGGATTTTATTGCGAAGACATTACGATGTGATATGATTACGGGGTAACATAATACTTTACTAGCCTAACTAGCATTAATATCCGTTTTATTCGCTTAAATAATAGAAGTAACAATATTATAAAATGTTTACAAGTATTTATCAGTGACAAACTCAGTGAAAAAAATTCTACAGGTATATACCTAGGTTATTTATAGTAGGATACCTAGAATGTAGTTGGGTGGGTATGTATAAGAAATAAAAAATCTAACTGACATCAATTGTACTTTGTCAACTAAACGTCTGACTAGGCCGGGAGTCAAACCCAGATCCTTTCACACGCCAAGGAACCGCATCATTTTTCATTTACCTATAAAGATACAAAGAAGTAAATAATTATTAATAGATTTAAAGTCAATCTCTGTGTCATGGGTACCAAGAATAACACAGAGAGACAACACATCCAAATTCAATTTCGATCTCACTGAGAATCGAATCCAGGGCCCTTTGAACGGCAGTCTCGTACGGAAAAGATTGCGTAATATGGGTCGAAGAGATACTACCTAATCTATACTTAAGCAAGGTATACACTATGTATATACTTACCTATACAGATTTACTAGAGTTACGAAATAAACAAAGCTTCTTTAATTAAAATATAAAATAAATATATCAATAAAGTTCTGAGCTAGTTTAGATTGACGTCGCTAATAATCAGGGGGGATCCACCCCCAATTTTAAGGCGGGAAGACCCCAGTTTTGAGGGTGAACGCAAATGCGGGGGGTAGCTGATAAGAGGGCGAGAATCTCATTCGGGGTGGCAGGTCTTAAACTTAATGGTATTAGTTCGCACCCGTAGAGAAATATCGCAAGGGTACCGATCAATACATAGCTACACAACTCTACAACTAAATTATATTAGCTAACGTTTACGCTAACCATTACTTTTGCTAGTTACTATGGCATGTTGAACATTATAAGTATTATTATTTACGTTCATTATTATCCTTAATGGCAATTACGTAAAAAGTATTTTTTTAACTTACTTACTTAACTTACCTTACTCCGCCAATCCATACTGGAGCAGAGTGGTGGAGTATGCTCTAGGCCTCTTCAGTTATGAGGAGAGACCCGTACTCAATAGTGGGCCGTTATTGGATTGAGGATTTTTTTTAAATATTATTGTATTTATGATCAAGTATGAACAAGTTTTCAACCGAGAATTTAAACTGAAAAGCTAGGGTGACTTTGAAAATGCACGTATTTTGCCAGGTATTTCTTTTTCTGTTAGTGATTTCGACTTATTTAACTATGTATAGTAGGTACCCACTACGATAAATAAAATCGATGTTTAAATATGAGATAGTAAATAAAAACACCTCTCCGTATTGTATACAACGCAAATAATTAATTTCTAAAATTAAACATCAAATACTTATTTTCAAAAAAACCATCACGTTAAACCACCTTTCCAAGCATTTTCTAAAACTTACATAGATGTTAATAAACTATTCAGTAGCGAAGCTTATCAAACATTGATAAGGTTTCATAAATCAATACGGAAAGCTGGCAGGGCACAAGTGCAAACTAAGGGAGTTTGGGACAAATGACCCAATTTCCTTGAGTGTTCCTACGACCCTTGGCCAACCTTCATCCGGCCGTGAAGGCCCTACCCTAGCCTGGAAATTGTGAACAAAACGGTACAAACTTTGTATCTTTTTGTACTCCTGTTTATTGTTCTATTTAAATAAGTTGAACAACTTAATACATTTAACACGTTATTTATTACATTTCCTTTTTTGTTCTTGTCTGTATTTTTCATTTAGTAAAATAATGGTCGATATATTGGACCGGTGTTCCAATAACTCTAATTGACTGGTCCCTTCAAGAACCTCGACATTAGCACCACCTAACGGGTCTTAAACCATACTCGATCCCACTTAAATACGTCACATTTTTTTAAATAGTTTCAGCCATATTAGAGGAATTCAATAACAAACACACGTAGGTACGCTACGATTTAATATATTAAGTGAACACAACACCAATGATAATACATAACATATAAAGTTTATTACGAGCACAAAGGGCCTTATATCTCAGTTTCGCCTCACAAATTATATCGAGCGGGCTTCGTCCTTCGTTAACGACCACGGGTGGACTCGGCTGAGCCCTAAAGAATGACAACAATCTTGTGGTAATTTTATCCGAGACCCTTCGTACCTACTATCGGATTTATACAGTACTGAGTACTGGTGAAAGTACGTAAGTACGACTGCTTTCGCCTTCACATGACGAACTTAATTACAGGTAGATATCGATTGTTACTATCAGTACTATTACTTAATTGATTAAAGATTGGAGAGAACTACAAGTCGTAATTAATTTATTCTTACGTCTCTCTTAAACACTTAAACTAAATCAAAGTTCGAAAGAGATATTTAGAGGAAACTATCATTTCCGTCACAATCATAGATCATAGGGTAATTTTAAATTTTGGAGCAATACGGTTTTAGCTAATGCAACTATGACACAGGCAGCTGTGATAGCTGTATGTGGCTAAGTATACTACAAGTCAAAAGTTAATTATGAAAAATATTTACAGCTTCGACATTGGATTGGACGTGATATGAAGGAACGCGCAGAGAACGCGCGAATCAAAAGCGTGAGAAATCAGTAGGTACCTAGGTTCAAAATACGTCACATATATAAAGACAACACGACTGTATTTTAAAAATAGATATCTATTGCAACAATTTTTCAGCTCTTGTCATAGATATACAGTGTAATGTGCTCGATGTACATATACTCGTATTACATAGTTGTTTGAAGAGGGCGTTTTCATTAAAACTTGCGTGGCTTCGCCGATACGCCATGAATAGCCCGTGGTGGCAGCACTGTCTGCTATTAAGGTTTAAACAATTCCAGCAATTATTTTGGATCATGGAGGTTAAGTTTTCAAACGAAGAAATAAAAAACAAATATTGTCTTGTGGCGTGCCACGGACAACACTTAAAACATAATACTAGAAAATAAATAAAAATCATCTTTTAAATTTTTCAATGGGAATTGATAGCTACTAGGTCGCTAAGTTATCCTGTAGACCTGAATAAGTAAATGTCTACTTGAGGTGTCATTGAGTTAGTCTCTGTTTTAAGTGGCACTTTTTATTACAGCATAACAAACTCCTAAAAAAAATTTTGCACTCGAATTTTTGTTGTTCCATTCTTACTTACTTAATGATATCTTCACCAAAACAAGTGATATTTAAAATACAATTTAAAGCTGTAATAGCTAGATGCTAGCTCAATACAATCAGCATAATGTGAGTTATGTTCTATAGATGTTATACGCGTAGTTGTAGAGAGTTCTCTTGCGAATGACTCGCTATTATATTCGCTTCGCGGTTACGGTATATCCAACTATTACTTTCAAACTTCGACCAAGGCTCGCTCCAGAGTAGCTACTGAAATACGAAATTTATGACCGACAAATACGTTTTAGTACTAGATGCAATTTTGCTATACTTCTAGCTGTTATGTTGCATAGTGAATAAATACATATATAACCTTAAGTTAACCATTAGTCCTTAGGGCTGGCAAAGCCGTTTTTCACTTTGAGTACTTAGTACAAATACTAACGACTACTAACAGGACCTACTGCCATTCAGTACGGACAATATTTTTGGGCCAGTAACTTTTTCTATCATTACAATGTAACTGTACACCAGTAGGTAAATAAATGGTGATGATACTCAGGAAGTGTATATTACATGTATATGTTGTTGTCGAAGCTATGAATGGTATAAACTCAGGCCATAGGGAGTAAATTTAGTTAAAATCACGAAGTATTACTTGGGATATTGTTTTACGAATTCAGAATAATTTGAGTGGAAACCTTTTGTTCGAATATTCTCTTACCCTGAAAATTCATGTAAGCTGACGCCGTAAATTCAAAACAATTTACGGAGCACTTCAATTAAAGTTGTAAAGAGGCACCTCATCAAGCAACTGAGAAGGACATTACGGACAAAGAGCGTTCTGAGTGCGAAATTTAAATCCAACCCGCAGCTGTGGACCTTAGAAACAAACAAATCGTCCCTCCCCCTCACTGACCCCCCAACTAGGGGGGGCGAAACACGAATGGCCGCCTTATACGACCGCATCTTACAGGCCCCAATTCCTACTTCCTTTCCATTACACAGCCAGCGCTGACTAAACATAATCGTCGAACTTCCTTACGACTCTACCCTTCCGGCAAACTGCTCGCGAAACGCACACTTGAAAATAAACTCAATCTTAATGTACACACAGCGTATTTCGCTTTGAGGTTTCTCTTCGCTGTTTTAGACCACCCACATTCAAACTTCAGCTATATCCGCTCGTTTTAAAGTCGGTTTTAGATTGCGGCGGTAATTTTCTAATTTTCGTAGAACCACACCGAACGGTAGAGTTAAGAACGCGGCGTACAAGTTGTGCCGTTGCCGCGAACATTCGAACAGTTTTCGCTGTCAGAACTTGTTTGCGCGAACGTTGCGGGTGTTTCTTACACAAAAGATGAGGGTGAGAGGGAGGCTATGATAAATGGTTTGATATTAATACCGAGTCCGTTATACTTTTATGATCTTAGTTGGGTCGTAATATAAATCTGCTTTTCCGGCTGAGCTCTCTTGTGAGTATTGTTTTAGTAACACCATCAAATGTGTATCGTTAAGAGCTCCCGGAATAGCTTCAGTGGTATATACCGTTCCTATTATCGTCTCGGAACAATAGCAGATATCACGAAAATCATCCAGTTATACACAATTGGTGTTATTATATCACTCCCTGTTACATGTGTCTTTGGGGCGTCCTTTTGCTTCAGATAGCATTATGACAAGCAAACGTTATTGTGCTTGGTCAGTTAACTATTGGTAAACAAATAACCAAATAGATAATATTGATAATAATAATATACAGTACATACAATATGGAAATACTTTTATAAAAAATAGGGGCGTCAAAGTAGCGTCGAAGAGAAAATAAACGAGAAAAAAACATGTTTCCTTATAAAATCTGTGATAAGGACTAAAAATATATGGAGGAGGTACATATACAACTTAGGTCATTTATAACTTTGTTAGACGAACTAGCACAATTCTCAAAGCAATGAACCGTCCCGAAGAATTACAATCGCGAGTGGCTTGGCAAGCCTTATCTTTTACAGCGCCAAAACAATATTCATAAAGATTTTATTACAATGCCTCGCCTCCCGAACCGTATAAACTACGACGCAGAGGTGCACAACCTTTGGATAAGTCGTTTATAAATTACGGGTTTACTTTATGTGAATTTGTGGGGGTTTTGTGACTGGTTAGGAATGGCTTTATTAACTGATGGTGTAAGTTTTCGAGAGTCTGTAGCGACTTATTTATTACTAAATTATTGTCTTTTTTTTGGCGAACGTCGGATTGTTAAGGCATTCCCTGTGGCCAACGTTAACGGACAATTATCACTTTTGCCAACTCGTAGCTTGTCTGCTCTTTTGTTGGTCATACTGTATAAATAATCCACTTCTGCACACTAGAATTAAATTACACTTTTTCTTAACTATTACGCTAACATTATTTTTCTATTGCAAGCATGAAAATGTAGTAGTATAAAGTATCTTAATTTTGGCTCCGAAAACTTCTTTAAAAATCTTATTTACTAATGTTTAAAACTTACATCATAGGAAACGGAAAATATCAATGATTTTAAAGGGTGACAAATAATATATTAATAAGTATCAACTACAACTAAGCAAAATGTTGACCATCCCTGCTATCGATCGTGGTCCCGAGAAAGATCCAAGCACGCTTCGTACTCAACGATTAAGTCTAAATTGCTCTAAAATTTATTGTCTACTAGGTTAGCGCGAAATCTCTTATTTACAGTGGACACTTGTGTAGCAATGTGGCTGTATAGATAAACCTAGCTAGAGCAGCTAGACTAGATACACTAGCTTTTGTGTCGCAATCAGTATTAGGTACTCTATCACATAAAGATTGTGACTGAAATGACAGTTTCTTTGTGTGTCTTTCGAATTCTGATTTTGGTTGTGTTAAAGAGAGAAAATAATTAACGTCAAGTCTTTTAGTAACAGAGTTTAATAAATGAAGTAATTGTTGTATACAAAAATGTAATCGTTTTTTATACCAGTGTCATCTTTATCTGGTGTAAATAGTTTTTGGTCTTACAATTTTATTGAAAACAAACTTACTAAAATAGAGCTACTGATTATGAGGATAAAATAACGCTTAATAACTATTAACTACTTTAAGTACGCAGAACTTACATTATAAAATAACTAGCGTATTGTAACCACAGTTTACAAATAAAACATTTTACAGTCCACTTGTAAAGAATGGGTACAAACTTCAACCCTTCAAATTCGGGGTGGCTAAAAATGACCCACCGGTCAAAGTCTTACCCCGCATGACCTACGCGACCCAGTTTTTATGAGTGACGCTGAAATCTAACGCACGTTTATAAAGCTGTGGGAAAAATGCCAATAAACAATAATTTAAAATTTTCTGAGCTAATATATTTGATTCATATAAAAAGGAAAACTCAATAATATAGTTTATCTACATTATAGATTTTTTAATATTAGATTCAATTAAATCGTCAATATGTACTTAAATGGGTCACCCAGAAAATCAAGAATACTGAGTAGTTTTACGTAATTATTTTCTTTATTAACATATTTCGACATCGTTCCTACCTAATGTACTTGAGAAACTAGATGTAACTATGTGACAGAGTTATAAATTCCAATTAATATTAAACTTATTACATAACAAATATTAAAATCCCTGCAGCAGAAATAACTTATTTTAAACAGTACTTATTTTAAATACTTACTAAAATTTACATTATCATCATTACTCGTGACTATTTTTGCCAATTACCTACTAACCTCTTAAAATACGCATTACACATAACATATCAAACGTCTTTCGTCAAGCCTTAACGACTCGATAATAAGCGCGTCTCTCGCATCTTCATTCTAACCGATAACACGTTAGAAATTCCGTTGATTCACGGTTATTCTGTCATTATGCGACATCCTAACTTATCTGTGTAAAAGAACGATCAGTGACCTTAGGTCAAAATAACCCTTCAACCCGTGAGTTCCCATGGAAACTCCAGCATCCTTAGGGTTAGATCTCGTTATGTTTACAACCTGTTTCTGTGAGAAGAAATTCTCATAAAACAAGTTTAACGGATTGTTGAAAATCATTATTACCTATATTGGTTATTTTTATTACATCGGTTATTTATTACAATTAAATAATTTGTGTTTAAATTAGTTGTTTGTACAGTCACGTCCAAAAATATCTGACTGTAATATATAGGTTATATTTTTAGTTGTATTTTAATTTGTCTGACGAGACCACTAATGTGGTCGCAGTCTCTAAATAATATAAAAAAATATTATAGCAAATTTAAAATTAAAAGTTTACTTACGCGCATAATGTCCCTTTTAATTTAACCCCTACACCCCAAATTTTTAGCAATTGTTTTTGTTGTTTCGATTGACTACTAGTTTATCATATCGTGAGTAAAATGGAAGTGTAATAATCTAGTTATAACAATACCTATGGTTATTAGGAATAGATACCTACTGTAAATAGGGTATCGAATAAATATGTAGGCGTCTGATAAGACATACGCCGTGAGGGGGACGTGGGGGTATGAGCGCGAAGATATTACAGCGAAGACGTACGCGTATCGATATAGAGCTGTTAATACCAGAAAATAAATCCCAAAATTACACATAAGTTTTTAAATACAGAAACTGAGATCTAAATTAAGGTATAAGGATACTAAAGGTACCTAATATAATGTTTCCCAAAGTAACTTTAAAATTAGATGAACGATAAGAGTTTAAACGCGGCGATGAAAGTCTAAGCTTAATGCAGATAATTTTCTGTTTTGCTTTTAAAAGGTTTTGGTAATAAGATAAAAAAATTGTTTGGGACTAGTCTTCGCACTGCTTAGTTGAAAATGGGCGAAGGTTGTAACGCCGCTTATTTTTCCCTCCAAAAATCTATTATCAGTGTTCTTCGCTTCATACGAGACCCCTAAACTGCTTCATTCTTCTAAATCTAGTCCGTTAGAATAATAATTACATATTATTATTATGCATTAATAATGATTATTTAGATTTTGCCAGATCTCTTCAGTATTTTGTTAATCTAATGAAATAAATTAGTAACCTAAATATTGTTTGTTCCAGATGCTGAATTTACGTGAGACTTTAGGCACCACAAAACTGAAGTAATGAAGAACAAAATTTATTTATTGATTATGAACTCTGCAAAAATATTTTAATACTAAAAGCAAAATGTAAAACTGCCAGACTGGCATCAAAAACTATACAAAATTTAAATAAGGTTTATTAAAAAGGGTAACTTATAGTTTTGTCACAAGTAAAGATGATTGAAAAACAAACGCTTAACACAACTCTATCTTGAAAAGATGTCTTCTGTACTTACATTACATTATAAAGTGGCGTTTGCTAACGTATGTACAAAGAAAACCACACTATTTGTAATAAGAACAGCAAAACAAATTGTGGAAAAATATGGTTATCTCTCAACTCTATGTTTGTCAACTCTATACAACATAACGACACCAAATTGTCATTGAAAAAGAAAAGAAGAAGAAAAATACTTATGGAAAAATATGCTTGAAAAAGACGTATCAGCTCTATAGAAATCCTCTCGGGCAGCGTCCGAGCGACTTTCGTGAGGGTGAAAGCAGTTTGAAAGTCGGGTTGGTATTGATCCAGTGACTTGCCCCGCTCCCCGGGCGCGGCTCAATTTGAGGATCCCTGTCTTTAATACAGTAAGTATAGTTCGTAACGTTACGTTATCTAAACAATATTCAAACACTCCTTTGGCGTAAGCGATTATGTAATACCTACGCTAATAATATTGAGTTGAGTATTCCAATTTTTTTTTTTCATTTTCATTGTAGTAATTTAATTGTCTATCCTATAATTACTGTTGACTGTAATACAAAATAATTTGAATTAATTAAGGATAACCGTTTTATATACATTGAATGTATACTTAAAAGTAAATAGCATTATGGTCTTGTGACTATGACAAATCATTGTTTGAGGTTTTAGTTGAAAATTTTTCATCAACCGTAATCTAGCTACTAACCCAAAAATATGTTGTTAAAATACTGTCGAAAAAATTTACATACATCTGAAAGGTAATTATTTGTTTGTAGGTTTTTTGTTAATGTTTTAATTATAAGATTATCTTAACTTTAGATAGATATATAATATTGCTTCAATAACCAATAGTATAACTACCAATATATTATTACTAGCATAACTTAATGTTACTTAATACACAAAGTTACGGATTGTGTTCCCAAGTATTTTTAACGTAAACGCGTAATCCCGGTTTCAATTTAAGTTATGTACACACGCAAACAGAGAAAAGTATCAAGTACAAATACTATACCTAAGGGTTATACTTTTCTCTACGCGCGACTGTACATACTATATGCCATACCGGCTTTTAAATTGAAAACTTAGCGTAATATAGAAACACCAATCATTAAACGTCGCGTGTAAAGATAGATTTATCTTTCTAAAAAATATTCTGTGTACTCTTCGAGAGGGTCTTAATTTACAATTTTGAAGTATTGTTAAGATTCAGTTAGCTAATTAGTGAAATTTAATTTAATTCATTGATAAACTAATTCAATAAGGGTGTCTTCAGGGCCTTAAATTACTATTTTGAATTCTATAAGTTGCACTTTTATCAAGATTCATAGGTCAGCTAAGCTGATTAACATTAATAAATTGATTATTGAACTTTTTGAAAATCAACTTCTTCTATCAAATGGGATCGTAATCAAACACTGGCTCATCACAAAAAAGTAAAAAAATATTAAATGAATTGCAACACTGAACAAAAAAACAAAGTTAATCATTCTTCTAAACTGCAAAGGGATTAGATAAACGTAGAATATAAACAGAAAATTAACCTATAACATTATCCTAAGTATAGGTGTCCTTGAAATAAATCCAATACTTCTTGTGAACGCACTCTTTCGCGAGGGTTGTCGTCTCACTTCAAATATTTTTTTTTAAATATCGTTTTCAATGAAGTTGGGGCGTTGTCTCCTTATAAATAAATTGTAGAACAAAATCTGCTACGTTAACTAATATAATACATAGAATAATATATTTTCTCGAGCCTAAAACCCCGTAATAACCCCGAGTGTAATTCTATATGGCGGTTGGTCCGTTCTCGTCTTACCCTCCCGTGATTAATGTGTGTACCGACCAAGTTAATCACCACTCGAAGAGTCACTGATATCCACTTATTATATCTATAGTCATGTCTATGCATATGTTATTAATCCCTTGCTCATCCAGATTTGTAGTAAGGCCACTAACACTATACTAACTATTCGATGTAATGAGTAACGCTATACATTCAATAGCCTTTATAGTAGGTTTCCTTGAAAACACATGGAAACTAAAATTCGTTATTCAAATTTCGCCTCGCTAGGAATTGAACTTAGGGCCAATTGAATGACGATGCAGCGTACCTGTTACGCGATACGTCAAATGATTTATTAGACACTTACTTACTGTTGAGAAAGTTATTATTTGTTAAATTCGTGATGGTTTGCTTCCCAATAACCACGGCGACCATTCCACATACACAGATTAGAGTTTTAGAGAGATGCATGCACTTTGAATGCCATTTAAATAACAACGAGGACACTTACGAGTTTTATATTTGACACAAGTAGTTAAAGTTAATATAAAGAGATCTGCCTAGTAGCAAATAAATAATCAATATACAAAAGAAAATATTTAGTAACGGCTGACCGGTCCAGATAACCTATATTAATTATATCGTAACACAAAACGCAGAATAAACCAAAAGTAATTCGTGTTACGTAATAAAATGTATTTTGTCGAAACTGCCATACAAACGCTCAATTAAACATTGTACAACAAACTAATTTCCTTGAAACCGTTTTCAAATTTCAGCGGGTAGCGTCCCAATCGCAGAAAGGTTCCATTTCACGCTGTCCGGCATAATTAATGAACATCCTACAAAGTGGGCATTAAGAAGTGGGTAGGGGCGATCGATAATACAGTCTCCACACTTTAAGGCTCGCTTCTTACGGGGGCGGACTGTCCGGTTTTCGTTGCGGTCGAGGAGGGGTGTTTCTTCTTTCGTTCCTTAGCTCGCCCCCCTGTTCCCCGCGTTTCGCCGACCAGTTGAGGGAGAACTTTGAGTATTCATTGCGCGAAGCTTTCTCGCGTCATTTATTACCGAGCGCGCGGGGACCGCGGGGGGTCAACCGTCGCTGGTAGAGTTTATATCTTCTTCCTTTCCTTGGTGGGTTGAGTAGGGGGTCAGTGTACATGTGTGCGAGGGTTCCTCAACTTTAAGACTGTTAGTGGGGTCGCAATCAGAACTAGCTAGTGCTTTTCATTAGAGGAGATGGTTATCAGGGACCGTTGTACGTGTTTTGTTTGATGAAAGCTCGCTTATTTGTTCATCGCTTGTTTGTTGGATTGTATCTAGCGATAAATTCTAATCAAATACAATCTGGTTCTGATTAAGGCTCTAATAGATGTTGTACTTAGGTATGAGAAATTTGATAACGAAGCTTGCATAAAATATTAGATGTATTCTCATAATTGACATGCGTTCGAAAGTTATATTTGCACACAAGAATATTCATTTATAAATCAACAAGTTTTCAAAAAGATGCTATGAACACGTCAGTCGCGTATAACAAATATTTTGCGTCCTACCTCCTCAAAGAACATAAATCAATAATCAAATGTAAGATACTTTTACTAATATAAGTAAACCAATGATAAATTAATTGGAGGCAAACCATTAAGGGCTCAGTTAAGCACTTGCCTTTGCCTTTACTGAAGATGCCTAGAACATACCCGACCACGTTATCCCAATGCAGTTCAGCGGAGGGATTAATGGCATATCATAAATGGCTGAATTCAAATTGAAAAGATTAAACTCCAAAAAAATGCAACTCAACAAAATTATCCACTCTTTTTATACCTAACCATATTCTTACAAACTACACTCATATACTTACTTGCATCACACCACATCTTAACGAACTTAACCCCCCTAGCTCCCCCTTCGTATTAATATTCAACCCGCGACAGCTGCATTTCTTTAATTCTCAAGCAGTGAAGTAAACGCTGAAAAAGCCACGTGTTGTGAGTACGAATACGACGATCGCTGAAAAAAAGCAGACTGCTAATCTTGTTAGTTTGTACGTGCCCTTAAAAGAACTCGTGTGAACCCGCCTTAATCATTTTTATAAGGAACTGTTATTACATTGAAAGGTTGCGAATATGTTTATTCATTTCTTTATATATTTAGACTACAAGAACGGGCAGACGTTGTCCTGGCACTGTCCTTTTTGTTTGGTTGACCTTAGCTTTCCACATTAAGAACCTGACATTAAATTTTCATGTAGGTACCTTTAGTAAATGCTTATCATATTAGACATCTTTTGGTATGGCGGCGTTTCAATAGAGTTAATAGTTTGACTTTTTCCTTCAATAACTCTAATAATTTGGCTGGTCCCTTGAATTATCTCGAGATGAAGACCACCTGTCGGGCCTAACTGTGGTTCCACAAAACCATACTCGGTCCATCTAAAATACCTCATAATTTCTTTATTGAAATCGGTCTGGCCATTTAGGAGGAGTTCAGTGACAAACACACGTACGCTGTGATTTTATATATTAAAACGTCTATTACGTCAATATGTGACAGTTTCAATATTCGGAACTCTTTTAAAACCAATACGTACGAGATTGAGAATCGAAATTCATAAATTATGTGAAAAACAAGTGCACAACACTTACAGTCTTAGTTTTAATTCAGTTTCGTAATAGTGATGCCCTACAAATATCCTAGATGGCGCTATAAATAGTTTTCATAAAAAATGGCGCAAAAGTGGGCATATAGAAATGTTATTCAGGTGATATTGTGTCGTCAAAATTGCTATATGTAGTCAAGTAATTTTGGTAGATAACGATTGATTGATTTATGTTAATCAAGTCGATAATAATAATATATTCAAAAGTTTTTTTTTTATTTATGCTGTTATAATTCGAACGAAGGTCCAACCTTACAGCCCAATACCATGAGCCTATTGTGTTATTCTAATTATATCTTTTGTAAAAAACACACTTTTAAGACATTATTACGCTACTATTTCTTTGTACCTAATTGCTACTTGACGGAAAAATTATCGTACGTTTACATTCGATTCAAATTCGTATCCAAAATGCACACTACTAGGTTTTGCTGATACATTGTCACTGTAAACGAAGAAAGAATAGGTTCTAAAATCTAATAACAGTAAAAAAAGTGTCACAGTATCTCCAACGGGCCACAAGTAAGTTTCAATTATTCCGCTCTTCGTTCTGGAAAAATAAAACGCAGACGCCCGTAAGTAAAACTGAGCAGAAATAATTTCACCACATTCCTCTTGTCTTAAGGTTGCCACTCTAAGAGTTTTCCAGTTATAATCGAAATTAATAAAAAAGAAAACAAACATACTTTGTCCTTTCTAATCATTAAATTAAAATAAGTAATATAATTGTATAATGGCTAAAACTATAACAGGGCTATACTGAATTGAAAATTTGTATTACAGGGTTTATAACGTTTCTATATTCCATAAAAAATCTTTATTTTGCTCTAGTAAAAGTCGTGTATTTAATTTTAGTTAGAGAAAAAAGTTTACAGCATTCTCATTTTTCTTTTTAGATGTTTTAGTATAGGTACATCAGATAACATTTTATGTTTTTTTTTATTACAGCATCCGGGCAGCGGTGGGATTTTTTGTTTTTCAGTTAATTATTACTGGTTTAAATATATATTTCATTACATTAATGTAAAAAATGGTAGAAAACTAGAAATATTGTTTCAGTATTGAATGAATGAATGAGTAATTTCAAAAACATTTTGAATGGTTTGGACAGCCCTGCTGGGAGAAAATTTTGTAGCCCGAAGCTAAAGTAGCGGAAAGAGATTTGCATGAAATTGTCTTCTTATAAGGTCCCTCGACTAATGCTTCTTTGCATATCCGTTTATTTTTTTATTCTTTTTACTCGTGTCGCTTAATTTTTATCCCACCAAGACTAAGAGGTCCCTGTATTTTACTTTTGAAGGATTTTCCGGTAATTAGTTCCTTAAAACAGTATTTTTTTTTTCTTTCGAGACTTTTCCTTTTCCAGCTGGGAGCTTAAAAACTAATGCGCAGGTACTTTTTACTTTATTTATTTCTTAGCCGGCCAAATATTGGAGATGCTTTTGGTGTTACTGATAATGTGAAGTACCTACATGACATCACGTGGCTTGTCTGCACTGTTTTCGGTGATTGTCAAAAAAAATCAAATAGGTACACATGTTTTTAATACAAAAATAGTACTATAGATAGGTGTTATATTTAGCGGCGTTCCTAAGCGAAAACTTAGGAAACGCGGATTAAACCTACAAGGTGAAAGCCAGATCAGTGGATTTTGTCATATTTTCTTTTTTGATAATAATTTACATTACATATTTGACTTTTATTTTCTCATTGAAAAAGAAGAAAAAATACTTTCTCAATATAAGTGTCATCACATTTATAAAATGTTAAATAAGCAAAACCTATTTTATCTTGAAACAAAATTGTTGATCAAAATACAAACTTAACGTAGAAACACGAATCAAACGACGCATCGCTCAAAACAGATACGGCCGAATCAAATAGAGTATTCTCACGCAAATCGAAACGCTGCGAAGAATCCGCATTCCCCCGACAATAAACCGGGCCGGCTCTAATAAAGAAATTCCGGATCGTCACAAACGGCGAGCCATGGAAATCTCTAAGTGTCCCGCGCGAAATCGTAAACGGCCAACCGGGCAGAATACAAAACAG
>LGAG01000404.1:140047-158790 GCA_001278395.1 Lerema accius
CTCACCGCACCCAGTCTTCATGCCCTTCTTCCTTAATGTGTAACAAAGACACCCCTCTTACGCTTCAATGTGTTTGTGTAGTTTTACCACACTTGTGTGCGTTTAGTTTTGTTACGCGAACCCGGTTTCGATGTGAGTGTAAGGAATATTTCATATTAAATTTCTAGCCTTTATCAATACGAAGTTGATACGTTATCTCGTCTAATGATAGCCGAAATGGTTTTGTTACTGATATAACCGCGTTCAATTTAATTCTGTTCATGTTAAATAATATTTCGAACCTATCTTACGACTTTTTTTTGGATTACTCTGAAATTTTGACAACTCCCACTTGACCACAGTTATCTGAAGAAAAACAGATCCAGTATTTTTGGTAACGATATTATTATTTTAAACACTTGATATATTATATTTAGTCCTTACTAAATAATCGAAAAAGTCTTCTGTGTTATACAATAGATTATACCTAAATTATGCGTTCTTATCGTATTTTCGATAATTACTTGTAAGCCGTCTTCTTAACAAAAAAAGGACAAATTAGCACACTTTTAAGCTGTACATTATAATTACCTATTAATTAAAAAAGATCACAAAATTTGACAGGCTTCGACAAAATTTAAACATTGTTTTCAATCTGGTGGATTTCATTTAATATACACACCTATTGTGCTACACACTCATCATGTCCAAAAGTCATATTAAAATTATTAGTAAGTATATACAATAAAAAAAATTTAGTCATAAGTAAACGTAAGACGAATTTGTATCGTCAAGTCGAAAAGTGTATTAAAATAATCCTATTAGACTCCGAGTTGTTCAATCTATTTGCTAACACCACATTCCCGCTAAAAGTAGTTCTAATTAGCTAAAGAGTCCAATAAGTGTATCCGAAGTAATCCAAACGCCAAGCACTTAATGTCGGTGGAGAAAAAAGTCCAGGAACTAAAAAGGTCTCGTGGAAACACTTAGCGGTTAGCGGTCAGTGGCTAGTGTGAAAGTGTTAGCGATTTTCTATTTTTATTTCTATCTGGTTTCCTCTGAGGTTATGTTTAATATAAAGTAGGTACTTAGTTACCTAAAACATTGGTAATTTATTTTAGGTGTTAATTTGTAAAATAACAAGAGAAAAAATCAAATACTGGTGTCATTTAAATAATTTTCAAAGTTGGTTTATTTAAAAATAAGTAACTGGAAAATAAAAAAGCATTAAAAAAATCTTTCAAAATGACAAACAATATAGTTTTGCAATATATTAATTCAATTTGACAGGATTCTAATAATTATGGTATTTTAAAAATTCTTTTAGCAGATTTTATACAGTAATAAAAAGATATTGCAAATCACTTATCTATAAGACATTATAAATACTAGAAAAATTCAAAACAAAACTGTCATAGCATAGTTTTCATCCGAAAAAATAGAAGTATAAATACTTTATTCAAGTGATAAACAAATGAGGGCAAAAAACAGATTGGTGGCAGCACTTAGCAAACTAAGTGGAAAGTGTGGAAACGGCAAAAACAACTTGGGATATAATTTATTTTAAGACTAGTGGAATCGCTATTTCATCGTTAAATTTTTTCGTTTGCATTCTGTAGTGAGTATAGCTCCTTATTCTTAAAATATTATCACACTATACAAAATACAATTCATAAAATAATCTAAAGTGTAACTTCTTATCTGGCATAAAAAATAGTAATATTTCTAGGTATTTAGATTAGTCTTAATTTATTATTTTCCATGCGAAAATTTTACCCAAAAACAGGTAATTATTTCGATAATTTACAAGTACCCTTTTACGAGTAATACCTAAATAAAGTTCTTATGTATATTCAAAACTTTTCAATGTTCTAGTTTATCTTTTTTTTATCTGTACCTACAGTTTTTTACAAAGAATAAAATCGTTAATTAATTGTCAGTAAAAAAAAATATGATGACAAAATATTACACTGACTAAAATTAGGTATTAATATTAAACGCAATTCGTTGTTAATTTAAATATATCTTACATAATTATCTTCCCAGTCTTATTTAAGAGCCAGACGAAGTATAATTGAATTAGGATAACTGGCATGAAAACTGATTTCTTCCAGAGAAATGCGACAATTTAAGTCTGGTAGCACTAATTGGAAAGGTGATGGGCATCTGTTATAAAATTATAAGTATTCATAATTTAATCTGGATAAACCGTAGTTAGTCGTAACCTAATCCATTGTACTTAGATAATACTTCAGACCAAAAAATGTTTAGATCTACTGTTCGGAACATAAAAATAAGTTCAAATTTGGAATTTTGAATTTCGAAACCGCGTTGAATGTGGTTGAATAGAGTTGCCAGTATGAGAAAAACTCCCGCCAAAACAGACTTTTTCCCACCGTAATAATATTTGTATACATAATTATCTGATTTTAGCGTTTTCTATAGTATTCTGTTATTATTAAATTTATGTTAGTAAATTTGAATGGCACAGGTAAATAGTTAGAATGCCATTGTTTATAAAAAAAATTAGGTACTTAGTTTGTAATCTGTAGTTACTGTTTTTACAATTGGATAAAAAAGGCGAAGAAATTAAATTACAGTGTGTCATAATTATACACTAATTTGTAGATAGTAAAGTCTACGTATTTACTATCCTAAAACTAGATTTAGGCAGTCCATAACCCAGTCTATAGATAGACAAAGACATTTTAAGCAAGTGCTCGGTTATAATAATACGATTAGATGTGCGTGTAGGTGGATGAATGAAAAATTAACATTGGGCCTTAAACATTATTAGCATAATGACGCCGGACGTCGGAAGAGACAGACATAAATCAGACGACCCAACGCCGAGACCCTCGCGAAAACTCGTAAATACTACCTAGGTACCTACTATAAATATAATAATACGTCGAGGAATATATACGGGATTACAGATAGGTAGTTTAGATAGATATAGTATGTACCTACCATACACGAAAAATATATAGACTGACTTCGGAATAAATGAGCGTAGTATAAAAAATAAAATTAAAAGATTTTTTTAATAACAAGCTTTAATTACTTGTTAATAAGAACAAGAACTAAAAAGTTAACAAGTGCAAAATTTCAAGTCCCTGCTGTTGACCGTTGAGGAGTTCAATCGTCTGGAGCAAATCCTGGTAGCAGTATCACATCATGCTTATTAAACATGCATTGTCATCAGGACTAGATCAGTGTGTAAAATTTTATCTCAATCGGAAACAGGGAAGTGGGTGAAATTTAGCTGGCAAGATTTCATTACAAACACCGGGACAGGTGAAACTAAATAAAAGCTTGTAAAAATAACGTAAAGTTTCCCGGCACATTGCTCCTCGACAGTGCTCTTTAATATCGTCAAATCGTAAAAAAATGGCTTAAATTTTTTCGTTTTGAAGACTTAGTCTATACATTTTTTGGTCTAACCTACTTATTATTTCATTGGCAACGTTAAAAATTTCGATGAAAATATGACAAAAATTAAGCTAACTAATACTTAGTAATTAGAAAAACAAAAATGATCTTCCAAGTGTGATATTCTATTGTTCCTTGCTACAGCACACGGTAACCTGTTACGCCTGACTCTCCTAGATATTTTGTCGTTATAATTAATTGGGTATAAGTACTATCTGACTACTACCGTAGTAACTGTAGGCAATCAGAAAATGTATGAATAACCGCTTAAAATGTCTCGAGCGCCTCTGTAGGTACTTTCGAAAAAGCAATCAACAGTTAATACCCTACTCGCATATGATAGGAAGAAAGGAAAAATAATTCTTTAAATTTTTGCACTTAAAACTGACATTTTTATGAATGAATACAATCTTTATTAAATTCTGCGTTTACCTACCTACGAAAGTGCTACAGACTTATAACTGAAAATTAACCTTAATAGGGACCAATAACCGTATTAGTGTTTAACAGGTCATGGTTGCACAGATAATGCCTAAAGCTGCCCAAAATATAAACAAGACTAGCAAAACATAGTCATGCAAAACCAGGCCTTAAACAAAGGGAATAAGAATCTAAGTAATCTAAACGAATGGTATTAAGATATTTGTAAAACCTATTCCAAACAAATCCGCTCAGTAATTTTCTTTAAAACGCTCCGATGGCGCGAAAAATTGTGTTTTTCAAAGGAAGCCGAAGTTGCCTTGCTTGAACATGAGACAATGGGGAAAAGTAAGCTACGAATGAGACTAGAATTGTTCGAGAAGCATTCAGCAATAAAAATAGCAGAAGTTAATTTAAACCATACTGTTCATTGCTGGCTAAATAAAACGTATTTTTAAACATGTAATTTAAATTTAAGGTATTATTCAAACTAGGGTACTGACAATATTTTTTAACAGCCCCATTGATAATAATCGTTGACGTGGGAAAAATTAATTAATTAATATTTATTAATATGGGTAAGAGTGTTTATGATCTTACTTAAAAAAATAATAAATACCTTTAGATCTACTTTTCTTTATTTTTTAAGCAATTACCATACAATATTTCGTAAGCGTTTAAGTTAGTTCATGAATAGGTTAATAATAATGTTCATTTTATTTATACATTACTTACTACGAATAACGTTTCATTTGTTTCGACAAAGGGCACACCTAATTCAAAAATTATTTATCAACAACATAAGGGCTACCCTGATTTACCTGTTCTTTTACTTTTTCAAATTTTTACGAAAACATTAGAATTCTGTAAATTTTAATTACCTACCAACAATTTTTATGGCCCAAAAATTTTTGTTTAATCCTTAATAATTCTATCGTGCACTGCTACCTATCGGCGAGAAGCAAGAATCATTGTGTTTTTCTATTGGTCACTAGATGCCACTGTAAAGAAATATTAGTTCTGCTATGGGCCGTGTCGCTGCTGTCGCTCTATGTTAGCGACATCTTGTGTAGAGTAGAAAGAACTAAAAAACATTTTTATTTTTTTTTAAATACCCATTGGGCCTAATACTTTGTTTAAATAAATCATGGAGTTTGTTTCAAGTATTATAAAATATAGTTTTTTTTTATACTAGACCTTCCAAAGTTAATTAAATAAAATGGGTTAAATAATTATATTAGAAGAACAGTCCACAAGATCATGTCGGCCAAAAAAAAATATTAAACACAATAAATTATAGTTTATTAAAATAAACAATAGAAAAGTTTTAAAAAAATCAGAGGTAGGTAAGTCTCAAATTTGCACGCAAAAAAATTACCACCTACTCAAATACTTACAATACAAAAACGTACGCCTTTTTTTTTAAAGAAAAGATAATGAACCTTCAATGACGAACTATAATAGGCTCAATTGACTGTAACTCAAAAATATATGTAAAAGTGATTACCGTCACCCACCACAGATTTAATATCAAACTATGGATTTCACTAAAAATGTAATATTTTTTAAATGTAGTATTTAGTATCCCATTTCGTCGAAATTACTTGTTTGGTCAACGTTTTGAAATAAGAATAAATTAAAGAGGGCATCTTTTCTGAACAATGTACATTCGGCAGCTGCTGGACCGGTTACGGTTGGTCAACTGAAACCCCAATTGGGATAAACTGTGGATTGACAATATTCACTATATTGCCCATAATTATTACTTTATTTGGTACTACTGGACCCGCCCTCGCTTCGCTTCGGTGTATCTTTTAGGTTAAAATAAATAACTACTACTACTGTTTTTAGTTTTTTTTAATATGGCTGACCATGTCTGTCAGTCATGTCAGTTAGAGAAGTCCCATACAAACTTTAAATTTTAATAACTTTTGATGGGGTGGACTGATTTAAATAAAATAAAGCCTATGTAATGCCCCGAGTTAAGGATTATTTATGTATTTCATTCATTGTTCTGTCATCATCACACAGACAAACAGAGAGCCCCATAACTTTAAATTTTATTATATGTAAAAAAGAAGAAAATTAAGTACTTACTGTGAAAAGAAGAAAATTAAGTACGTACTTACTCTGATATATTTTCCTTTTCTGTGCAATTTATCTATTTCGATATGTAAATATCTCCTAACAAGTCAGACTAAATTTTTCTCTTTCCCTAATAAAATATTCGTTACGGTTACTTTTTGAATAAAGTTTTTTAGGCATGTAGACAAAAAAATTTTTACAGAGGTATACAGAGTCTTTACATAATATCCGAGAGAAAAAAACATGAAACGCACTAAATATTTAATGAACAATCATACATACTGGTCAAAATCATAATTCATCGTAGTCAAATAAAAAGACAAAAATAATATCAGCATCTATTTATTTCAAGCCAGTTACCAAGCGTGTTTTACATAAAAGTTGAAACTGAAAAATCTTTAGAAAGTCTAGGAACAACAAAATAAACAACATCACCTAATTAATTACATTAAAAAATCCTACATAAAATTTTGAATTCATTAATTTCCGTTAAAAATTGCTTGTTGGATCCCTGCAAAATTATTATGAATAGAAAACGACACTTAAAATTATTATGAATAATTGAAAACTACAACTTTTTTATACCTCTACATCGTTGTTTATCGTTCATTTACCGTACCTATCTTCCTAATTCCCTCGCAAAATTGGACGTTAATTTTACTGATTTAATCAAAAACAGTACTCCACTTTCAATTTACACGTAGGTATCATAAAACAAAGGGATATTTCCGTCAAGTCCATACGATAGGCGTAAAATAAAAGTCAACGTAGACTGTAAAATGGAAAAAACTTGTAAAACTTTATCAAAGGTGTTTCTTTTACCTTGTTTTCCGAATCATATCAAACTAAACGCATACTGTTGACGCGTTTGTATGCGGTTAAATACCGACACTTACGCGGTTTTTATGAAAGCGAAAACATCGACCGGCGACCAAGGAAAGAATAAAAAGTATACGGTACAGGCGCGAACACAATCCGTAACACTTTATACGCAACAAATAATGATTTTTTATTGTTGTTAATATTGCATCTAATAATGATGGTATGTTGTTTACTGATTTTCACTGCAGCATAAAAAATATAATGATGTTTTTTTTTGATGTAACGGTTGTTCTGAGCAATTGTAATTTGTCTTAAATTTTTGAAATTTGTTGCAGTTTTTTTTTTTATTATAGTATCCTGTTTATTTTTATGTTATTACGAATTGTGATAGTTTCTGTAACAACTGTTTGGCTGTATTAATGTAAACATACCTTTTACCCCCTGTGTATAGTTGTAATAGACAAATAGTTTCTAGTTAATCACTTAAGTAATAAGTAGTTATAATCATTTCAAAATTGTGTTTGTATGTAGGTAATTTGAGTGTAAAAGTTAATAAATGATTAATCTGAAAAAGCAATTGTTTAATTTACTTACACATATAATTGGAAACTTGGCACTTAGGTACTCATATTTTTACACGTAGATATTTAGACCCGTCCAATACCACTATTTTCTCACGAAAACCATGAACTTACAACATATTATTACATGTACATTTATTAACGCAAGTTATAAAATATAAAAGTTCCGCAGTAAAATTATTTTGGCCACCAATAAATTCTGTACACGAAGGTACCTGTTGAATGAACTTCATCTTTTTATTCCCATACCGGCGCTCGTACTAAAAATCGAATAAATCAAAATATAACCGATCACAGGACAAAAGTTTATTCACAAATTAAACTAGTTTTTTTGTGATCGCGAAGGGATGCTGCATCCGCCATCTGGACGTAGTTTTGTGTACCTTTTGAAAGACAAAATCTAGTGTTTGAACCGGTTTTATGATGACCCTGGACCTCTATTTGGGTCATCAACGAATTCGGATGTTTCGTGCTTTCTATTCAGTTTGGTTTAGCTTCTAGTATAGGTTGGTGTTTGCTCTCATAACGCAAATCGTTGTCAGTAACTGGTATGTTTTTTGATTTTTTTTTTGGTTTTCTTTACAATGTCGGTTTGCCATTTCGAAGTGAAACTTGTAAAATTAAAAAGAAAAAGTTTTATTTTCGTGTAAGTTTAAGTTTCTCTGAATGTTATGATGTAAAAAAAATCCTAAATAATTTATTTTTTTGTACTAATGTTCATTTTACAAAAATAATATTTTGTGAATGAAAATTATTCAAATTATAAAATCCAGAATAAATTGTCCGCGTCAGTATTCCCATTCCATTAAAAAAAGAGTTATTAAAAACAAAAAATAATACGTTTTTTAAAGTATTTTTCACCTCCACTCGAAACTCTGTCACATGGATTGTAATTAACCAGTATTTTTTAAATTAAATTATATTACATGAATAGTAATTAATATGTTAGAATATTAATGGAGTTTTAAAGCTTAGCGAGCCGAAGGATCTGGGTTCGAATCGGGACTAGTTCTACTAGACTTTTAAGTTGTTTATGCAGCGCTAATTCACACCTTTAAACAAATACGTTTAATTTCCATTAGTTATTATGGACTAAATTCCTTATGTATTTATTTTACAGTAGGTACACAAAACAGAAATCAATTACAATTTTTTCAAACATATTAAACTGATTGACTTTCTAGCCATAGTGTACACTGATAGACAATATTTGCCAATTGTATGGTAACATAATAAATGTGTAGTAAATGTATTAAAGCCATAAAATACATACATAAAGTAACCAAACACGCCAAAAAAATATCCCGTCCCGAACGGGCCGATAACGATAGTAGGTACAGCAATTGGAGTATCGATTTTGAGATCCCCTTTCTACCATTATTATTTTTTTTACATAACAAAGAAAATATAAAGGAGGAGTTTGCAAGGGCACGAGCCCCTCGCGGGTTGTGTGTGTGTGTGCGTCGGTGTGACCTGCGAATAGTGTTGTGTGTTTGTGTGCGAGCAACTTTGAGACGATCGACGGAGCTCTGTGAAATAGGGGGTGATTTGTGATTCACCTAACTAGTCTTGGCCCTAAGCCCTTGAGATGTCCTAAAATTGTGTAGAATACATAACTTTTTTTAAATTCCTCTTGATTAAGCGGTTTAATCTTTCTTAAAGGAGACGGTCCATAACTGTATGAGTTCTTTCTACTGTATGAACACGTATTAAAATCGTTAACAATATGTTATTGTCAGTACGTGTAGTTATTTTATCTATGGAGTTCTAAATAATGCATTAGAATTATTTTAATTTTGGAAGTTTTTGAATAAATTATATAGTGAGACTTTGAATAAGTAACTCAATTAATTAAAGATTAACGTGATATAAGTATGAAGTTACTCAAGTAAACGGAGAACACAGACATTAGGAATTGCAAATTTACAAGTTATGTAGTTTTTATAATTTTTCTATGCCTCGGTCGAAAATAAACCATCTTGAAAAATGTAAGTTTTTCAGAAGTTCCTAAAGCCAGATTTTTATAAAGCTACACTTTTATTTGGCATACTTGCTAGGGATTACGTAATCTTAACTCGAGATTCTTAAAACATTCTTGTTAAATAATTCTGGAACCATAATTTTTATTAGACCAATGCGTCGTGTAACATGAAATAAAATGACAAAACTTTGTTGGTGTCATGAGGTTACAATTTGATCATGAACTTGAAGTATCAAGTAGCACAGAGCGCTCTATAAGAAAGAAGGGGCCGAAGAAAGCGTCTCTTAGCGTTTCCCCTCCTTCACGCACACTAGCGCCTCCTGCTTAAAAAAATACTCCGACATACGCATAAGCGCAGCTATCAATACATTCATTAGACGCATTTCTTTGATACGGCCCATGCTTTTAGCGAACTTCACGACAAACTTACATTTTCGCGCGGACGAGAAATAACACGCGAAATTAAACCTTAAAACAGCCGAAAAAACAACTATTTTACAGCGTAACCTGAAGCGCAAAACGCAGATCAAAGTTTGTTGAGGAGTAATTGCGTCTTTACTTGGTGATTTTTTTCTTTGCCCTCGAGGGCCAGGATGGAGTAACCCTTTGCAATTCGTTTGATGTGCGTCTTGTAAGATGAATAAGTAAGGGGAGGGGGTTTATGAATTTTTGATCCAAGACTAACGATCTGGCCTGGATACCGAAGTAATGTTTTCTGTCATTCTAAAATAGAACATTTTTCCGCATAATTTCTTATTTTGAAATGGTCTTTTCTTTGTTATACAATAACCATTAATTGCGGGAGGTCTGTTATCTTTCAACTAAGTATCTTTTACCTACAAAACTTTTGCTAGACAACGCCTTTGACGTGGAATTGAAATACAAAATAATTATAGCACTTTCATTGTGATTTATCCATAATTACAGTTATTTTATCTTCATTCAATTGTAACAGATTATTTTGAAATAACTACAACCTTTTCATGACGTACCTACCTAATGTGCACTGATTGGACATACTTTTAATAATCAAAACTCAACTGTAAGACAAAATAGCTTTTACACTGATGATTGTAACTAAAATTTTGCAAATTGCAGAAGATGTTTTCAGGTAACTTAGTAAAATATTTGAAACAGATTTGTGTACAAATTGGTTTAGCATAACACAGGCATAAGAAAGGCGGATCCATAACTCATCCATTTCAATATTTGAATTTGATAACGACCGCAGAATGTAGGGAGCAACCGCTAATATCTACCAAATAAATCAAAGTAGGGTTTCTATTGATGCGTAACGTACACAAATGTATAATAAATATTAGGTAAATGTTATACACAGAATATTGGAATTCATACGATAAATATTGCAATACCATTACAAAGCCAATGTTGTGAATGAACAATACTGTTGTGAATGAACAATTTAATCAAACTTTTAATAGATAAGACATGGTTCGGGATGCCCGTTCTTTTAACCAACAGGTCCTGGGTTCGATTCCCAGTAAGGCAGAAGTTATAAGGACGAATTTTCACTTATGTTGTCGATCTGAGCGTGTGTCCAAGGCACTCAAGACGCAATAAATTCGTCTGATTTTAATAAGTGTTAAGTTTAAGTAAACAAAAATTAGGACGAGACGCTTATTATGTGTACCTACTGTTATTAAAACAAAATAATTCAATATTCTTCATATTTATCTTAATAGATGTCTGCAACAAATTATAATTATAACGTCCAGTTAAGCTGACAGAAACGCTAGATTTAACCCACATTATGGACCCCCGCGGCCAAGCCGTGTTTACGACGGTACGATGAATCTATCTTGTCTGCTATTGAGTCGGCGACCTGCTGAGAACACTTGCTTCGACTATAGGTACACTGGTATAATCTATAAGCGATAGCGAGAAATATTTAAATAAGTAAAAAAAAAACACCAGAGTGATAAAACTTTTTTGGAGGACTTACCATAAAAATACCATAGGTACTCGTAAAAATGTATAGCCTATAAAACTCCCACATAGAGACGAATCCAATCACACTTCACACGTTAAACAGTGGATCAGTTTTGGGGATCAGAATGGAATATAAAATTTGTCAATTTTTGGATGTAGAACCTACCAAATAAATGGACATACATAGATAGATACGCTCGAAAAACAATAAGTCCCCTCCTGACGGGGTCGGGTAATAACACCTAATATGTTAAACAATTAAGGTGTTGGAATAAATAGGTTCATAATGCAAGAAACTTAAAAAAAATCGATATAATACGGCGTAGGTATTTTTTGGACAACGGAATTTCTTGTCGGGAGCTTCTTTTCCCTTGAAATTTCTTAAAAAAATTGCAGGCAACATTATTTATAGAATACGCTTATTCTTATAACTTGAGTCTTATTATCCCCGTCATTCGTAGAAAGTGGACGACAGTTGTGGGCGGGCTAACGTGATAATTGTGTTTACATAACAGAAGGTAAATGGTATCCACTTTTATTAACCCGATAACTGAGAGCCATTGGTCAGGAATTTTGCGGTTAACCACAACCACCGTTAATGGTTAACCAAAGTTGCATAATATATAAGGACTTAAGTACATACTAGGGTTGCTAAAAATCATGACCTTTTGTTCGAGATACATTTCTTAGTTAAAAAAATAAGTCTTGAATTTTAATAATTCTTTTTTGATTTATTTACTGAAAATAGTATTTGACAAGGAACGTAATTAACGTATAAAAATCAATTGTTAAATCGTTAGTTACCTACCTAAGTTAGACGTAACACTTGTTTTTTAAAAAAATCAAAAAGAATCTGCTGCGATTCATGAGACTATACAAAATTATTTAAATCAATCAATACTGGTAAATAAATAGGTACCTCAATAATTCAAGTACCTAATAATGTCAGTGAAAACTGTATTTAAGATAAAACTATTATAATTAGGCGTAATTGTTATGAATAAATTATTTATGAAATAGGAGTTTATAGGAGATATCTGTAGGTATATCCTACATAAATGTTTTTTTTTATTTTACAGAATTGTGTTACCAAAAAATAACCTTAAAAAATATCTGTCGTAATATTTGACATGGTCGAGATCTTATCTTAAACAAAATTAGTAAGTATATATATAACTTGTTGGAGGCGTGGACTGTATAAGTAATAACATTTAATATATACAAATTTAATTTTATTTAATATTTTTAGACCAAATACATTGTCGCACGCAGGACATTGAAGTAAACGGGAAAAACAAACGAATGCAAAATTCTTCTAATTTGTAATTACAAATATCGAATTTAATGTTGCCGTTTCAACATAACTAATAAATATTCGTAGTAATCAATATATTAAATGGAATGATTAACGGAATTTCCGTCGAAATCGTAGCAAATATGATTAGAGCCGGATTGCAATCACAGTCGAAGGTGTTCCGTATTGGTTCCGGGCCCGCCCCCCTGGCCGCTAACTACCCAAGACGACACCCCAGACGACATTCCGACTATAACTTTCATATATTTTAACATTCATTTAATCCTACTAATATTATAAATGTGAAAGTTTGTTAAGAAGTTTGGATATTTGGATGTTTGGATATTTGGATGTTTGTCCCTCCTTCACGCTTTAACCGTTAGACGGATTAATCTGAAACTTGTTACACAGATAGTTTGCATCCGGGAATAGGACATAGGATATATTTCAGCCACATTTTAGGTTCCTTTGGGATGAATCCAATATTTTTTTAACAACTCTTCTGCGGGCGAAGCCGCGGGCGACGTCTAGTATAATATAACAACGTTTATTCGGTCCTACAGACGGACGTAGGATAATAATCTATTCATCGCATTGTACCAGATAGAGGGGGATATACTTAGTTATAAGGAGTTTATATAATTCAAATATTAATTAATACGTGCAGGATTCAACTCCGGTACATTTAAGAATGGCGCAATTATTACAATTTCAATATAATTTAAGTTTACACAGTGAAGAGCATGAAACTTAAATTTTATTTAAAGAAGATGTTACAAATACATTTACTTTTAAACTAGACTATAATCTGTTGCGTGACTTAATGAGTTATGGTCAAATTTCAACCACAGTGTGGATCGTGCAATCTGTTATCAAAGTAAAATTAAATGCTGCTTTGACAAAATAATACAACTATCTTAACCCGAATAATAGATTACTTACTGGCCGTTAAGAAGTCTGCAAGCCAGTACTACAGTGTAAGGGGTATATTCTCGCGTAATTATGTTAAATGAATTGTATATTGTACCACTATTTTAACCATTTTAATAGTCTACATAATTTTATAGCTACCTTTTTCTCTCATTATTATTACCACATAAATACCCACTTCGGTACGTAGGAAATGTTTTAATTTTAATTACTTAAAATTGTAGAGCCGTAGACCGGTTCTCTGACTCTATGTTTAAATCTTTTATTGCTAATCCCAATAACGTGTCATTGACTTAACACTAAAATGCTAAAATAGGCACTCTCAATGAAATAGTTCAAAAATAAGCAAGACCTGAAAAAGGTCTTTTATACATTTGCTTAATATGCATTTGTATGGCGATAAGTATCGCAAGATTAACAGTACCAGTTGTATTAAATTTTCTTTAAGTGCCACAATAGACCCCCTCGATCTCCCCATAGTCTCCCTGTAGTCTCCGATCCGAGGTTGCCAAAATTAAGGATTTATTGCTCGCCGGAAGTCTTCGCTACTTCCGCCGTCACAATGGCGCTGGATCCGTTGCCACCGCATACTTGAGCTGGAATAGTAAGAACTTCCTTGCTAGTAAATTGTGCGAATTATAATATGATAGGAGACTGGAGAGGTTGTGTGTAGCAAGCTTGGTTGCGCTTGCTATATGGATGTGTTGTGGATAAAGAGATAAATTGTGGCATAATTCGTACCGAATCATTAGGCCTACGAAGTGTAACAAAGTTTTTGTTTACATTCGACTAGAACAATTTTAAATTAAAAATAATCTGCAATATTTTTTAAAGAATATAAAATAATCTTTATGAAGTCTTGTGTGAGAATTCGTACATCTAAAATAAATAGGTGAATTAGGTCCACTTTTTGTGACCCTGGTAAATTACCTTAGGTCTAGGTACTCCAACCAATTTTATATAATATTCCATACTTGCTTTTTCATGTATAAAGCGCCGTACAGTACACACGTAGGTCCGTACACAAATAATTCCTAAAACAAAAACTCTTACATTGAATGTCTTTTAAAAAGTTGTTGGCTGTATAAAATTGCATTTGCCGAAGTTCATCGTCCGGAGCGCCCGCGGCACGGCGCGGCGCCAGAATCGGCGGGAAAGTTCTTAACCTCATTAAATTCCCAATATTCCACCATCATTTACATAAGGAAAAGATAAAGACAAGACGCCGTAGACGCCATTTTATATTTCGCTATCGAGGGGACGCTGGGGTTGTTTAGGCGTATCTTATTGTGCGCGATTTACGTCGCTCGCTCAGCTTTCGTTTCATTGAGTAATTTCGGTTTGGGGAACATCCCCCTACCTACTCGCGAATTCGGCTATTCGCAAAGTTGCTTTTTTTTAATGCGTTATTATTGAAATCGCTACACAATTCTTACGCGTAGTGTTGATTCAAAGCTATAAAGGGTGCATAAAAATATAGAACTAGCATACATTGGAAATTCACTCGTATCTACGAGTATAAGTATTTTTCTATTATTTCTTTGATTATTCGATATCAAAAGCTTTGCTTCCATGCCTTCCATAGTTATCATAATTGAATTTTTACGATGACACAGATTTCTTTGCGAAACTTTGGAACTTATTTTAATTAAGAAAGTAACAAAGAAAGGAAACAAAATCTTGTTTAATTCCAAGTTAAATAGAAATCCACAAGTTCCAAGTAGAAATATTTTCTTCCACATGCCCATTCCCAAATATTTTTGTTAACCTTGATACTTTTCTCCTGTGAATCAGTGAAAGACAATTAAACACACTCACAGGTGCGCAGGTTTCCTCACGATATTTTCCTTCACCGAGACAAGTGATAATTAGTTTCTAATACGCACATAACTTTTGATAATTAGAGGCTCGAAATCTGAAACTCCCTTTTTTGAGACCGACGTTAAAAAAGCTGTACTCTGTAAGCTGTGACTCTTAAGAATATACCTGAATAGTACCTAAAGGTATTTACGTAAAACTGTCGGTTGTTAAAATATTCAAGTTACCAAATAATCGCAGCAAATACTTGAAGTTCGCAACAATTTGTCGACACAAACAGCGTCAGGTTGAGACTCCGACAATATCGCTTATAGCGCATTGTCCGTCCAAGACAAACTATAAATCTCCGCAAATACTCCGAACTATTTATTCAATAAATCGACAAGTTGATAACTCCGAAGACCGGACTTACGAACGAAGAAAATTTTGGACATTATACGACGTAGCTGACCGCCTAGTGATGACTCGACCGATACTCGATATTATTAAGTTTTAATACTAGTAAAGTAATGCAAATACCCATTAACAGTTAACTAAGAATTGTAATAAATTATACATACTTATAGGTAGATAAAATAAAAAAAATAAAAAAAAAATTAAATGTTTCCTATAGGTACCTTCCCTTGACGAATGAAACCATTCGAATTTAGAAATATTTGAGGATCTATCAACTCTTTACAGAAAATCTGAGCTAGCTTCTTCAACCGGTTAAGAGATAATTTAAAAAGTTTATTTTAAAACACTTGTGTTGTTGTCAAGTCAATCTATGATGGCTTAAATTTTTACCCGACTGCAACAGAAGATCGGAAATGTTTTTAGCGATTTGTTTGGCACGTATTACAGCCCAAACGACTTGACAGATTTCAACACATATGAGTGCACATTGAATCCGTTTCCATCGTAGAAATTACATAGGTTAACATATATGACACACTTTGTAGAATATAGACCACATTTCTAAGCAATCAGGATTTTTAGTTTTCTGCTAGTTAGAGATACCTATATTAAGACATCCAAATTAAATTCACGCACCTCACTAGTGGGATAATAGCGGTTGCGGCAAGTTGAGCGTTTAAGCTGAAACAGTTGCTTACTTATTACCTGAGACGGCACAACTTGCTCAGAGTAACCGACTATCAGCATAAGGACGTTAATAAACTTTAATTGTCAATATATTTAATTAATAATATCTTCAATTATTGTTTCAGTAATCATTGGACTGGTGTTGGTGCACAGCTCAATGTGGTCTTTTTTTAAATTTAGAAATAAATGTTTTTTTTAATACATCGTTTTTTAATCTCTTTTCTATGTGAGAAACGCTTCTGTAATCAATACCTTAATTGTTGCTGATGTATATTCAATGAACTATTACCATTTCCTATCGTGGCTTGTCCGATCATTCATCGGCTATTTCTGTAAAAAAAAAAAATTCGTATTATGATCCAGATAAAAACTTAAATTTAAAGGTTTTTTTTCGTTCTCCAACAGTGTGGTTTGGTTTTGCTTCAGAACCTCTTTTCTTACTATAATTCCAGATATCTAAAGGTATGTAAGTTTCAAATTCAAATCATTTATTTCATCTTAGGAACTAATAGCTCAGTGTTGGTGCACAGCTCAAATGTGGTCTATTTTTAAATTTAGAAATAAATGTTTTTTTAATACATCGTTTTTTTATCTCTTTTCTATGTGGGAAACGCTTCTGTAATCAATACCTTAATTGTTGCTGATGTATATGAACAACTACCACTTCCCATCGTGGCTTGTTCGATCATTCATCGGCTATTTCTGTAAAAAAAAATAATTCGTATTATGATCCAGATAAAAACTTAAATTTAAAGGTTTTTTTTCGTTCTCCAACAGTGTGGTTTGGTTTTGCTTCAGAACCTATTTTCTTACTATAATTACAGATATCTAAAGGTATGTAAGTTTCAAATTCAAATCATTTATTTCGTCTTAGGAACTAATAGCTCACTTATACAAATAAGGCAAGAAATAGGTAGTCCAATAATTTTCAGTAGCGTTGTTCTGCAACAAAACGGTGGCAATATCCAGTGCCTCCTAAACAATACATGGAAGTATTAATAACTTTAAGACTTCAGTTCGACCGGCCGCAGCGCCGTCGCACCCTCGCCAAACTGTTTCAAACAAACAATTTGGATACTGGACCTAAAACTCCTAATAAATAACACTATGCAAAACTCCTTGCATACCTACGTTTAACACGAAAAAATCGAAATACACCCCCAAAGAAAATAGAAAGGAAATAGTCGCCAGATTCGGTAAAAACAACGTTGGAGTTTACGTAGGTAGTCTATACTAATAACATAAAGCTGAAAAGTTTGTTTGGTTATTTGTTTGTTTGAACAAGCTTATCTCAGGAACTACTGGACCGATTTGAAAACTCTTTTAGTGTAAGATAGTCCATTTATCGAGGAAGGCTACAGGCTATATAATATAACATCACACTGAAACGATTAAGAGAGGAGCAGCAATAAAAAATATTAATAGTAACCTGTTTAATTAAACCCTGGGACATTTGAAACAGGTTATCTTATAGATGTGGCCTTCGTCTTCAGTCAAAATATAGGTATTCCAAAAAGAATTTCTAGAGTAAAAGCAAGGAGTTAGTCAATAAATTATTAAACCTAAAAGCAGCAAATAATAACAAACTAAGAGAGACTTATCTCTCACAAATCGTTCGTATTACTCAATAACAAACAAACATTGCACATTTCAAAATCCCATCGAATTTGTCGTACAAACTCAGTTATAGTTTATATTCAAATATTCATTAGGAAATTGTTGGAGTAGATAATTGAGCAGTCGATGGCTTTAGGTACGGTGCCCTTTGCGACTATAGATTTCTAATCAAAGATGCGGGTACCACGAATCTTAGCAAATTAGTAGGGGAGCTTCCCTCAATATCTTAGGGCTGTCTATAATTATATTTTATTCGATTTATGTATTAAATCTATCTTGTTATCATAATAACCCTGAATTAAAAGGCGATTTGATATTAGTTTGCTAGTTAAAGAGTCCTGGAGTTCGGTTCCCGGTTGTGGTAAAAATGCCTAAATACACGGGTTGTCTGAATTTACGATCGAACTAGGATTCTTAACTTAATTAAGAAAACAGATTAGAGTGTATTCTCTGTATTTATTAATAGATCTTATTAAAAAAAAGATAACACTTTAATTAAAGCTCAGATTATCCATGTATTATTAGATTTATATAAATAAAGCTCTTACAGAATTAAGTGTGTATAAATATTCAAAGAACTCCTGTAACTTAAACTCAAAGCTTATTGAAAAATTTACAAAAGTGCTGATTACAGATTCTGATTAACTAACTTGTAAAATTTTCCTAACAAAATTAATTACTAAGAAATAAATCGCAATAAACTTGATATAGACAACCCTATAACAGTCAAGGAGATGCGTAAAACGGCATC
>LGAG01000404.1:165795-185466 GCA_001278395.1 Lerema accius
AAAAATACTCTATGGAATTATAGAAGTCTGTTCTGTATAATATGGCAACACACACGCAATGTCAAATTTAGTTTTCAATTTATCATATTTTATCTGTGTATGTTTTTATACAGGATTCATTGAATCTTGCTTGTTTGTTTTAGACTTGGAGAATAATTCAGAGTTGAAGCTAACAAATTAATGTTATTGTGGAATGAATGTGTAGAAATAGTATTTTCATGTAGTGTTATGTTTTAACTGTGTCACAATGAGACGAGGTCATCCAGGAATTGGTGGATGGCGCAATGAGAGTCCTAGGCACTTCAGGCCAAGAAACGGCGGCAATCAGCATTTTAGGCCCTCAAGAGGCTACGGTCTTCTGGATCAGCACAGGTAAGCACAATTAAACCAAATGATATACCTAAATATCACAATAAATTAAGTCTAATACAAAATTATGTAGCCGCCTAAAATGTCAAATACCAAGTAGGTACTTTTTAATTATTGACGATAACTTTATCATTATAAAAAAACAATTCTTCATTCACTTCGTTATTATTTTGTAGATTTCTCATAATTATGTTAATTAACACGCATTACTGTTTCCTTCTCAGATTCCCTCCACCCATTTCAAGGCCACCTAGACTTGCCTTACCATACAAACACCACTCAGGCAGCAACGAGCGCATACGGCATGATCACCACGATAGGGGAAAATATAGATCCGATTATAGGCACAATAATTATTCAAGGAACCAAGATGAAAGTCACCAACTACAAGACAAACATATTTACTCTATACTACACCCGACAAGATCAGCGGAGACATCCTACAGTAATAGTAATAAATATCCCCCTGATGCACCCAGTTATTATGAGGACATAAATAAGCATTGTCACATGAATAGCATGGGAGATATAGATGACAGATATGTTGCACATCAACCTCGGGAATCTTTCAGACAAAATTCTATATCATCTTGGGCAAGCGATAGCAGCTTGAATAAATATGACGAAAGAGTTCAAAGATATGAACACAAGACAAGCAGGTATGAGAGTGGGGAGAGCAGTAGGTTACCACTTTTGGATTACCCTGGCCATAGACCACCTTCAAATGACCATTATGGTGGAAATCCTACACCAGTTATTAATAACTCTGGGTCATTTAATCGATCAGTTGATGATACTGTAGATTTAATCAGGAAACGTTTATTGAACCGCAATGATCCTCACTCTGAGCCTACTGATTCTAACTTCAACCACAATTCCAATGAGACTCCAATGGTGCAAAAGACTAAAGAAAATGCCCAAAACTTTAGTCAAGGACAGCCATCAAAGAAAAAAGGAAACAGGCAACGACAATCTAATAAATCAAGTAATGATACATCTTTTACTAAAATCAAAAGTAAGATAGTCAATCAACTATTTAAGATGGACAAGGAGAAAATACATAAATTAATGGACAATCCAAATTCTTCTTCCAAATTTGAATATGCAATTAGTAGTTTGATAACAGAATCACAATACAGTTTTAATAGACATTTACGTTCTGTTGCCGAAAAATCCTTGCATACTTCAAGCTCAATAGACTTCATACAAAATGATAATAATACCATCTATGAAGATACATTTATGAAACAAATGCAATGTATACTTGATCCTCAAGACACAGTAATACTTGAAGATATTAAGCCTATGGTAATGGCAGAACTTTCTAAAGCATTACAGCTAGATGAATATGAGCACCAATATGAAATAGGTGATGAAGAACACCAGCATAGATATGAACAACCAAATTATGAAAATGAATATTATGATAATACATTCAGTTATGATGATTATATACCATTTGCAGACAATCCAGACCAAAAGTTTCCTTTTTCGCAAATTGATCATACACACATCAAGAGTCCACTGGAAGATAATGAAGTTCATAATCAAGATTATGAAGAAAATCACACTACTAATTATGATGCTAATGATACAGTTTTTGAATCACGGTCTAGGAGAAGCCGCACTATAAGCCAGGATAAGGATAAGATACTGGAAGTACGAACTAGTCCACAATATACAAGGAAAAGTCTTGATGACAGGTTGAATGAATTATTTAATGCTAATACTCACTCATCAAATTTACAAAAGCAGGCATATAAATCAAAACCTGAAAGTCCTCAGTTATTTGAACCAAATGCTGAACCTTTAGAAGATGAAGATGATCCATTCGCAGAGTTAGACAAACAATATCATGTGGATGTAGATCATTCCTTCATTGACAATGATGACAGTTCTAGTCTCAATCTGGAGAAAGATTATGTAAAACCAAGGTCACCAAATAGCCAGACGAATATTACGTTAAATTTAGACACACCCGAAAAAGAATCCATTAAACAAGAAATTGATCATCAGTTACAAGATATGGCTAACTCTCCTTTAAAATTGCCTTCATATAGTAATAATCACATGAAAGCAGAATCATCCGATATTAATAATGAGTTACCACCCGTAAAAGATGAACGAAAGAATGGCGACAATTCTTTGACTACTACCAATAAATTAGAAAAGCCGGCTTGTGCTAAAGGAAGTGAAGAAATTAAATTCAAAGAAATAAAAAAAGAAATTGAAAAATCAGAAACTCCTCATGTTATAGCAATAGGCTCTGCTGCATCGTCTCGTAAAAGATCGATTGATCAAAGTCCATCACATCGAAAAGAAAAGCGTAAGAAAAGTAACTCTGTCTCTTGTGATTCAGGCAAGATAATAATAAATAAAAACACGCTGGTAACAACAGAAAATACTTCCAAACTTCCAAAAAAAGAACAGAACAAACAGTCTTTTCCTGAGAAACACAACAAAAGGAAAGAAATTCAAAAGAAGACAGATCAAAAGACTGATGAAACTCGGAAGAAACCTACTCCAACAGACAGTTTTAACTCTAATGTAAGTCCCAAAGAAAGTCATAACGCAGTTAACTGTAAAGCACATAACAAAACAGAAGCTAAACCAATTTTAAAGACATTTGATATATTCACAGAACAACCTAAAAAAATAATTGTTCATCATGCTCATAGAAATACTGCACTCGCGCCTGCAAATACGATTAAGCCTAATTCAGAACCAAAAACTAAAAAACTATGTAAAACTGATAAAAAAAGTCCTCCAGCCCAAGTTGGCAAAAATAAGTATTCAGTTCAAGTACAAACAATTGAACTAAGAAACACTTGTTCACGGTTTTCACAAACTGAAAAGAAGAGACATGTTTCTAAAGCATGCCAAACTAATATAGAGCCTTCAACTTCACATCATAAAGATTCAAAAGTAAGGTCAACTGATCCACTTGAGAGAATGAAAGAAATTGATATGGAGATACAAAATTTATTGCAAGAAAAGTTTAAGTTATATAGCTCTATAGAATCCAAAGAGTCGGAAGAAAAGCCATTGCATACATTAGGCATGTCATTGGTAAGTCTCTCCCCAAATGAAGAACTCCAGGATAACTTATCAGTAATTGATGATGGAAATGTACCTACTGAAGATTCAATTGTCAATGATTTCACAAATATACCTACAGAGGAATTAGAACAAATAGCTTTTGAAAGTATAGAGCCAAAGCAGGATGAAACTCCAAAACCAATAATAAGAAGTAGACGGTTAAAAGTATTGGAAAGAGAGAAATCTAAATCACAGAGTCCTACTCCCTCTGTGCAAAAGAAGAATAATAAGAAGGGTAAGACGCCCAATATATCACTAATTGAACAAATAATCAGTGATGAGAGACCCATAGAAGACATAATATCACTCGAGGACTTAGAACATACACCAGTAAAAGCAAGAACGAAAAATATTAAATCTAAAAGAAAAGCTAAGAGAAAGTCTCCTGTTGAAATGAAACCATCTACTCCTGTTGATTCTACAGAAATAATTCTAAAAGATTGTCATGTATTAGTTATAAGAGAAGATTTTAGTAAATATTTTCCTGTTGCTGAATCAGTAAATTCGGATAATTTATCTATTAATACTGAATCGATTATGGATCAGCAAAACAATTTGCAAGAGGATCCTATTGTTAATGATATACATTTTGACATGCTTGATGTCTCAGAAGATATAGTGATTGGTGATATATGTGAGATCAAGAGTTTAGATGATAAAGAAGAACTTGATACAGCAAGTATACCAATAACCGAAGACATAATAATAGACAATAGTCAGTCATCTCTTGAAGAAAATCAAGGTTCCACCTCTGATCCAAAAGAGAATGAATGTAAAATGTATGACTACTCATCAGATGAAAATTTGAGACAGGACTCTGTTGTTGTCACAGGGAATGCTGATGCAGTACTTGCTATTGAGGTATTTTTTTGTTTCACTAAAACAATATGTTTGGTTGATTTGGTACTTAAACATAAGTTGTATGTGTTAAGGTGATGATCTAGAAACTTGCAGAATTTTATACCATAATTTAAATACCTTGACAATACAATTACTTAGAATAAAATACTAAACATCAATAAAAGTAAAAAAAAAAAAGTTTTTAAAACCATCTCTAATTAATTAACAGTACCAAAACTTAAAAAAGGGCTTGTATAAAATTAATTTAGTAACAAGAACAATCAACCATTATTGTATGTTTATTATTTATATTTCAGTGCATAGAAAACAACTTTATAGCTGCATGCCTTGATGGGAATGTGTACTACTTCAGTGGGGATGGCCACTTGATAACAACACTACGGGGATCAAACCTAGCGGTCACATGCCTTACTATTGTCAAGGAGAAGTACGGCACCACCGTTTACACTGGATCCTTGGACTCTAGGATAAGATATTATGATTTGGATGTAAGTTTATTATTACTGTCTTTCCTGAAAATAGACTAGACACAATAATAATTGCTATGTAATTCCATATTTCATTGCCCCCTATATATAAAGTGATAAAAAAATTTTGTTACTTAACAGAATAAATGCTATAATATCCACGTTGAAGCAAAAGTAATTACGAAAAATATCACCTACTTAATTTTAAATTTATTTATCTAAATGAATTATTCATAATTGCTGTTTTACAATATTCATATGAGTTCTTTGTACAAATGCTAACCTTTGAAATTGTCTTGTTTTCAGACGGGACTAGAAAAGGGACCAGAGTGCAATGTTTTAAGCCCTATACAGACCATGGATCGTGCGTGGGATACTATATTTGTCGGCACTAGAACTGGCTTCGTACTGCAGTTTGAGTGCAAAGTAAGTCTTTATATTTGTTATTTTCTTGAATAATTACTACTACGTAGTAATATGTACTACTAACCAACTAACAGTCCCGCCTCAGTCCTACTTGAAGTTTGTTACAATGTCCATGGACGGCAGGGGTTGGTGGCACTGTCAGCTTGTTTACTATCTTAATAACATAAAAAAAAACTTTAAATTCATCTATAACTACTATAGTGTAAATTATTATAATAACCTCTCTCAAAGAAATACTAAAGCAGTTTTTAAATTATTTTCTCTTATTCTTCAAACTCATTGACTGAATATTCTCCTCAATTTTCAGAACAACATGCTAATCCCTATTAGCACCGTACAATTCTCTGAGCAATCAATATTAGCGCTTAGAGCGATGAAGGAAGGTGCTCGAAAGGTGTTGTTAGTTGCAGCAAGGTCTGAAGATGTGACAATAAAGGATGCTCAAACTGGCCTGTTACTACGCACACTAGTTGGACCTAAAATGACAGTCTATACCCTGCTTTATGAAGATAGCAAAATATACTGCGGCACAAGCGGCAGTCAAATATACGTATTTGATTATAGTGTAAGTAGTATTACCTTAATTTCAATACTTAATAGGAATTTTAAAAATGTTTCGCTTTAGAAAAAAAACCATAGGTTCAGTTTCGATTTTAGCTTAGAACACCAGTTTTGGTTGGATTCAAATGAAAACTATCTATCACATTCATAGCGCCTAAAATAAACGTAAAGTAAAAAAGGCTGTAATATTATTTGTGGGATCGTTAAAGTATTATGTAACGCAATTACGTGACACAAAAATGACAATTTTTATCTAAAATTTTGACATTTTACCAAATTAGATGAATTATTTTTCAAAGTTATTTTTTTTGTAATAAAAAACAATGGTATCTTTGTTCAACCCTTATCTTAACCCTTTAATGATGATAAACATTTTACATCATTTCCATAACATTTTACAAAACACCCCCTCCAATTTGCGTTAGGTATATAAACTGTCCCTGTACATCGGCAGTCATGTGGGCGTGTACAAGGGCGGGATAAGGGCGCGGTGTGACTGCGAGCGAGAAGTAATATTGTTTGTGTGTCTTAAGAGCGGGAGTCACGTGGGCGTCCATGAGGGCGGTAAGGGCGCGGTGTGTCTGCGCGCGGCGGGCGGGCTGGTGTTCGCGGGCTGCTACGACGGCTGCGTGTACGTGTACCGCGAGGGCGACCGCCGCCCCTTCGCGCAACTACGAGGACCTAGTCTGATGCTCCTGTCACTCGCTGTGGTTGGCAGCAAGGTACTTTATAATATTTTTTCTAGCTTGTGTAAAGATAACATTAGTTTGCAAGTGTATGTATGTGTGATCATTTATTTGGCACATCCTAGAGCCTAAGCGGTTTGACGGATTTCATAAAGTGGGGTGTCATTGGATTCGTCTTGATTGTGAGAGTGACATTAGTAGATAAAAATAAACATCATGATAAAACTTGCACACTTGAGAGTTTTCAAAGAAATAAAGTTCCCAAAGACATTACCTATACAGTTTTATCAACATTTTATTTATACCATATAGGTAGTAGACATAATACTTTTTAATAAATAAAATTTTCCTTTACAGATTATTGCTGGCTACAAAGACAGGAGTTTGTATATATGGAAGATTCCGCTTAGTATATTGCAAGAAATGATACTTTAATTTTATTAAATATTTAAGAGGTCTCACCATGTAGTTACTAATTTACACAATATAGTTGTATATAATAATATTATATAAAGTACACAGTTTACACAGGTGATTTGTTCTACCCTCATCTTAGGTCATAAATCAAATACTGTTTAAAAATAAAAGATATTTAAGTTTTGTACATTGTTTGTTAGACTTGTAATATATCATTAAATATACCTTTAATTTGTCTTAATGAAACCGGCTCCTTACTTATTCACTAGGAAGTAAATTATGTATTCAGTTACTACAATCAGAACATAATAAATAATTATGTTGTCTTCCCTTTGATACTTTGAACCTTACCTACCCATGAGAGTATAGGTAGTATTCCTAATAAGGCATTAGCCTGAATATATTCCTGTTTTTTGACCCACTACAAACCACTATATGAATCACTCTGGGAAAAACTTTTCCCGTAGCTTATTTGGTAGTGACCCAGCCTGCGATGCGAGGAGTCCCGGGTTCGGTTCGGTTCCAGCCGGGGCAGATATTTATGTGACAGATAAAAATGTATGTTTTCGGGTCATGGGTGCTAGTGATGTGTTATTTGTGTTGTCGATGCCACCCGCAATACGGAATCCATATTACTTTCTGTGACGGAATCCTACATAAGTACTACTGCGGGGGTAAGAGTGTATTTTTATTTTATTTTTCTCCACTACGCTACAGATTTGGACGAACGAATGGTGGCCAACCGATATAGTGAAAACATGACGTTATAAAATTACTTATATTGTAATAGTAACATAATTACGGTATAAGATTAAAATAAATTATTGTGATTCATACAATCCAATCATAATGAAGTACCACAAACTAGGGTAGTACCAAACAGTGAAGTACCATTACCATAGATAGTACACTGTGCGAAGTACTCTGTGTTTCGTGTTCGACACAGATTACGTAAACATCATAATAAAAAAAAGTCTTTGTCCCCTTCTATATTTTTTTCTCTTTGTATCCGTTCAGAAATTTTTCAATAACAAAACAAAAAAGTAATTTTATTTTTTAAGGGTAAGTAAAATTGGTATTTTAAATTTTTTGACAGATACTATAATGTTACTTATAGCAATTATCGGATAAAAATTGAAGTTTTTATGTATTAACATGCTTGTTTGTACTTTGCTCTATTAATTTTGTTCTTATAAAAATAGATAGATAATATAAAAAATACGTAAATTCTGTTTATGCAATATTTCTGAACGGTTAAAAATTTTGCCAAGTGGCACTTCTGTCCTGCCATATGTGAATTTGTCTGACTTACGTCAGTGTGGGTGTTTCAGTGTCGGCGGCCATTATTCTACGTTTAATATAATTTTTTTGCTGTTTTGTGCTGCACTATTTTTAAAACAAAGGACTTAATTATACTCCAGATATTTTACAACGCAATCATTTTGCCTAGAATTTGTTTATAGTACAAAATGAACCCAGAATAGTAAGTGCCTTTATGTATGGTGATGTGTGAAACAAGGATGGGCAAAAATTTGTTCAATTTAGCACATTCATTTTGTAAACTTTCAAATAATCCTAGTGGAACATCCTTCAAACTGTTAATTTTAATTATCGTGCTAGTTTGATTTGTTAACAATAGTAATCACTGGATGCGATTGGTGACTCATTGTGTTCATAGTACCAACGAAAACGAAACGTAATCGTAAAAATCACTGGCGAACGAAAGTTTTGCCTACTTCCGCCCTTATTGTGAATGAACATCAGATGTCTTTTCTGTTTTAATTTTCTTCCTAATCATAATTTTGTGGTCCTTGGAGGTGTTCTTTGTTCAATCAAACAAAGATACGCCTCCTTGGTGCTCGCTCAGTGTTTATCATTATATCGTTGACGCATCACGCACGTAGAAATTGTAGTATATTACTTAGATGTACCTTAAGCTCATGAATACCGTTCTTTGCAGCGATTATTTGTTTAAACTGCTCCTGATCGGCGATTCTGGTGTAGGCAAGTCCTGTCTGCTCCTCCGATTTGCAGATGACACATACACAGAGAGTTATATCAGTACCATTGGAGTAGACTTCAAAATAAGGACTGTTGAATTAGATGGGAAGACAATAAAGTTACAAATATGGGATACAGCAGGCCAGGAGCGGTTCAGGACAATAACTTCTTCATACTACCGAGGAGCACATGGAATCATCATTGTATATGACTGCACAGACCAGGTAAAATTAAAAAAAAAATATTTATTATTTAATGTTGCATTACATTTCAGAATTCTCCAAAACTGAAATTCAAATGGTGGTCTCAAATTGATATCAATGTTTTCTGTGATTTTTTTACTGAGTTTTATTTTACAATATACAAGTTGGCCTTTAATTCGAACAGGAAGTAATCAAATGAATAGTTCAGATTACAGTATTAATTAAGATTTAATATCACATCATTAAGTTCAATAACAAAATAAATGGTTTACATTCACTACACAATAGCTTGTTACAATGTTACTATAGATTCATTCTTTGTTACAAACTGTGATAATAACACAATTTTTAATATTGTTAATATATTATTTATCACATAATTGGTAACATTTTTTACCTGTTACTGAAATTTGGTTGGTTTATGAAGTTACTTTTCTACAATAATTTAATTGTAGAACAAATATTGTAATACATTATTTACATTATTTATTAAATAAAAGAGTTCTTGTTCTAAAACCGCAACACCACTTTAGAGAAACTGCTTTGTTCTTTAGTGAGATCAATGCTGCAATTTCAGATTCAAATAAATATATCCATAATAAGTAATAAGGAAAATGCGAATTAGGTTTATTTAAATTTGAATATAATAAAAAATAGGTATAAAGTACAAGTTGACAAAAAATTTTGAAAATAACTTCCTTATGTTTTTCCTAGATTATTTTTTATCCATAATGTGTTAAATCTGTTATTTTAATAATTTAAAATTTTCAGTTTTTTATTCTTATAACAACTCTATTTTGTCACATTTTATACTTAATTCAAGTTGAATAGGAACTTGTGCAAAGTAAATAACCTGTTAATAAAAGCTTAATCATAAAATATTTGAATATTGTTAATATTCACGGCACATTAGGTACAGGCACTGAATATTTGAATTTGGCATTGAGCCAGATCACAAACCAGCTGCTCGCACAATGTAAACAAAAGATCAAGTGCTCATTAATTTTTTAATGTAATATACTCACAAACCTGTAAATAAAAGTTAATGGCTACTGAAAATGTTATTGTTTTGTTTATTTAGTAACTAAATGTAACATAAATAATCTTAAATGTCCAGTTTTGAGTCTAACTTGATTTTTATTGGATTAGCAAAATAGCATTTTTGACTAAAAATGGTTTGTAAAAATTATTTAATACTAAAAAAATTGCAGGTACATATTTTATACCCCATTATATATGTATTTATGCTCCTTGAAGAAAAGTTTAATAGATAACTTGCCTATGTTATCTGCTAAACCAAGAAGGAAATGGCACCTTAGTTTACTCTTTTTACTTACACTCTTTATGTTTTTGTACTTCAGGATTCCTTCAGCAATGTAAAGCAGTGGTTGGAGGAAATCGACCGCTACGCATGTGACAATGTTAACAAACTTCTGGTTGGCAACAAGAGTGACCTTACCACGAAGAAAGTTGTTGACTACAACACAGCCAATGTAAGCACCTCAGCCAATTTATGTGTGTTTCTGTCCTTATTGATATTTTAAAGAGTTAAGATACAATTTAGCTCATTTGTTAACTACAACTTTTAGACAAAACTAACTTACAGAATCAATATTCATTGATAATGTTGATAGATTTTTTTTCTATTATTATTTTGTTATATTCTTTTGTGATTATAAAAGGCTAATAATAAAAATAAAATATTACCAGCGAACAATTTTCTTAACATTAAAATTCAATTACAATTCTCAAGTTGGTCAAAGATTTCACAATGAATTATAAACTTAACAACATTGTTTTACCAAGAAGTGTAGTACTAAAGTGCATACTGCACACTATTGACTACTCCTCATCTAAATTGTAGACAATTTACGTTTAGCACGTTTGTTCCCATTGACGTCAATTTTCTAGACGCCCATGTTACTCTATCGCCGAGTCCGTGAAATGTTTGATAAACAAATGAGCAATGAGAATACAATGCGATGATTAAGGGCGTTGTTCTAATAACACTGATTTACGTTTTACTTTACACTGCTATCTTATATTTAGTTTCTTCAGTATTTCATATGCTTTAACGAAAATTGTTATGTTTCTTACAATTCCTGATGATCATTTACAATTGAATTTTGGGGTGTGGGATGACATTGAATCGGATTCTTAGAGAACGGCGTTGACACGTTTACTATTTGCCAGGTCTTTAGGTTATAAAAAATAACATGTTTAAAAAGTCTTCCCATGTATACTTCTTGAGTATATTTGCGCTTGAATTTACCATAAACTATTTCAAGTTTCATTTTCAAATACAATGAATTTTATCTGTATTCAAAGTTCAGTGGCATAAGACACTAAGCCGCCTTATCATACATTTCTGATACCTCCATACATCTTCATAGTTTGTAACAAACTTCAACCCATTCCCCAGCAATACGCCGAGCAGTTGGGCATTCCATTCCTGGAGACGTCGGCAAAGAACTCTTCGAACGTGGAGCAAGCGTTTATGACAATGGCGGCGGAGATCAAGAGCCGCGTGGGGCCGCCGTCGGCCGGCGCGCAGCCCGCGGGCGCCTCCGTCAAGATCGACCAGGGCCGCCCCATCGACACCGGCAAGTCGTCTTGCTGCTGAACACAGGCACGCGGTGAGTGCAACAGAATTTACTAAATTCAAAATCAAAATAATTTATTCATATAGGTATCAATGACGTGCATAAGTGTATGATTGATACCTACATGAATAAATGATTTTGAATTTTGAATGATACACTTACGTAATAAGGGACATAATTTTTTTTGTATCTACTCTCGTTTCGTAAAGGTGCTTTGATATGGAGGAGAAGATACGAGGAAAGAAACTTTCATGCATGTCTTTAAAAAAATAGTTTATACAGTAGATTTTTTACAAAATTTATAATCTAACCTGAACAGAACTGGATGTAGAACTTATATCCAAGCATCTTTATCAATAATATAATTCCTCTACATTATAGTATCCCTCAGTAACAAGATATTCTTTAACACGCTTCTTATTTACCTACTGATAACAATAAATATAGGTAAATGTGAGTAAGTAGTAGTAGTAATACTAGAAAACCTGGCAAATGTACCGCCACATATTTTGTCTAACTTCAAGGGACCAGCCAAGCTATTAGAAATATTGTAACGCTGTCACAGCATAAGTAGTCGTAAAAGATGTGAATTTATATTTAAAGAGATGCGAAAATTGAAAGTCGGGAGTACCTTATGTGGAATATTATCCTGCTTAGAAATTACCCATTAATAGGTTAAAGCCAAATGAGTTCCCATTAATTAAAATAAAAATAAAAGTACATTCGATTTTCACCTCACTTTAATTTTTGGTTATGTATGTTTTTTTTGTGTTTAACAAGAAAACAATGTTATTTGTACATCTCTTTAGAAAAATATAAAAAAATACTTCTAGTACAGTTCAAGTCATTGTTATAAAATGTAATATATTTAAATTGGATTAGTTCCCGCCACCGGAACCGCTTGAAGTTGCGAATTTTGGTTTGTTATGTTATATAATACTAGTTTGCCAGTTAAAGTGCAGGAAAATCTCATTTCACTTATATTTGACTACTTTGTGATGTGATACTAATGTGAATAAATCCTTTATCATTTGTTCATTACGTAACATCCAACATAGCTATAAAATCGTACCAAATAAAATTTTATTTAGCAAAATATACTCCTGTTGTATACATTCAACTTTGTCATGATAGTCATGCGAAGTGACAGCTGAAAAAAACTGACGATATTTGGTATCGTTTCGTTCTGCCTAGTATTGAATAATGAATTAAAATCGACTGGTTTTTTTCAGGTTGGCGGCGCGGGGGCGGGAGAGGGGGCGCGGGCCGTCACACCCGTTAATTAAAATGCAATTACCACAAAACGTTTCATGATCGTCGCATCCTTATTAATATAAATAAATATAAATAATTTAGTGTCGAGTGTCGACCGACTCGTCGTAAGCTAACTTCTCTTAAGTTGCTATCGTTAGTTAAACGGAACGAGGTGAAATGGATGGGTGTATGATTATACATGTTTATATATATAATGAATATCGTAGGTTAATTTCGTGCTGTATTCCAAAATGTGAATTTTGATGCACATTTGTAAAGACGAGAGCGACGCGGCTGACGTTAAATCCCAAGTGTTTCAGTAAGATCTGGTGATATCTAGCGTTCGAGTCTCGACTAGGTCTAGGTCAGGATTGCGAAACCGGTGCATTGAAATGAAGCACAACTTTTTACCTATAACAAAGAACCTTTACATTTATTGGTTTCATCGGCAAGTTTCATGTCTGACCTCGCCCACTAGCTGGCAACAAGTCGAGCACAGACGCTGTCTTCGAGCTGTCCATTACGAAGCGTAGGCTAATTTAGTTATATTCAAGCTTATGTTGCGTTTTAATTTCAAAAAGTTCACCGAGGTACTAACTATTAACGTATATCTTCGTATGCACCGAGTGTTAATATTCCATATTTTAATGTATCTATTAATTCGTACTGGGGTTGTGCTGTGTTCAAAATTTTGTGTTAGAATTTCTTTAATACACTCGTAATTTTTAACACAAAATTGTAGATATAGCTGATCGGCCTTAGAGAATTAGACGGATGTATAGTGAACTCGTAGTATTGATTACAACAGAGCGCGGGATGTTGTTAATGAAAAGACAAATTATATGAAGATCACATCACTATTGTGATAATTTTAATGAAGATCCACTCTTTTAAATGCCAGTCAATTTAAATTTCATCTTAAATTATTGTCATTATGTATTTATCCTAGATATATTTTTGTCTAAGCCGTGATATAAAGGACTGGGGTTTAAAACACTGGATACATATAAAATTATTGAACTGTTCTCGTCCTTGTATGTTACACAAGTACATTGTTATTTTTGTACTGTCGTGTCGGGATTAAGTTTACTTAAATCAATCCGCTAACCCACTGTAATTCTGTATTAAGGGTTTCTTAGAAATTAAAACAGTATGCTATTAAAAGGATGTTTTATTTGTTCGCCCTTAAAAAATATTGATAAACAAAGAACTAAGGAGTATATAGTAATAATAACAATAACAGGTCATACACAAGTTAATGGCAAACTTAACTACTAGCCACTTAGATATTGTGAGAGCAGTGACAATTTCTATATCATCACATTTACAACTGATGTAACTGGCAGTATTCTAAACAGATTTATTCATGTAAATAACTCTAGTAGTGCCATTAACTTTTACGCTGCTGTTCACAATTTAGGATAACTTTCACCAATAACACATCAGCATGATATCGTTAGTGACCAAATTAATACCAGATGTTCGGCTAGTCATTGAAATAAAACAAAAATACTATGATTATAGTTTATTCAAGACTTTGTAGGTATTTAACAGCAACATCGCATCATGTATTCATAGTCGTGACAGAGGCCGTGTAAATTGAGAGGACATTGCAGAAATTCTGGGCAGAGGACCGGCAGCCTATCTAAAAACAGAAAATAGAAAAATATCTAAGAAAAGTTACATAGTAAAATTAAAAGCAGTATCCGAATATATACGAATATGCTACAATAACCATAGACACGCCCTAGGCAGCGCAGCTTCCGGCAGCCAAAATATTTGAGGCAGCCACATACATTCACGAACACTCGCTCTGGCTGCTCGCAGCCAATAGCTGCCATGCAACAAGCGCGTTGGAATGGCTGCCACAGCTAATAATACATGGCTGCCTGTGCGCGGGTTCCCATACAATGTATATGTTCGTTTGGCTGCCACAGCCAGGTTATCTAGTGCACGCCTAGGGTAGGTGGATGGATACACATGGTACATGGTATGGGTCTGATAAGAAATAAAAAAATTATACCTCTTAATTTTATCCTCAGCTGGCGAGACTAAAGCGTGGGTACTTACTACCAAATCTAGTACCTAATCAGTGGTATGTTTTCGAGTATTATCTATCTGTCTTATTAGTTGTAAAAATAGGATATGGGCGAACGTACCAAGTGGGAGAGCACAACCGCAACAAAAGCCATGTATGACAGCTTCATCATCTTCGCATCCTCTCGGAGGACACCCGTTGCAACGAAGTCCTATTCCTAGCCATGGTATGTTCCCTGTACATATTAAAAAAGAAAAAAATATGTATCGTATATCAAATTCTACGTAGGTAAAGATACATTATGTTTTCCAGCTCGGAAAAGGAAACTTATAGCTAGGTTTGTCTTTATTTATCATGTGTGTCAGATGAAATTTTAGAAAATTAAATACCGTATTTTATTAAGACATGAGGTGAAGATTGGTTGAATTACACTGAACTGCTATCGAGGTAGCTAAGCAACGGTTATGCAATGCATATCCACAAGCGACGGTTACACAGTAGGTACTTTAAAATCCTTATAGTTTTCTAACTGCCATCTAGACTATAAAAAAAAAACAGAAATCATACTTACATCTTGGTGCTTTCCTTACTCCAGTGACAGCATCTGAACTATGATAAAACATCGCAGACACGTCGGTTAAAATTAAAACTAGAAAAATTAAACTTAGTACTACTTTGTTCAAACTCATTTTGTAAAATGTTCTTAAACTAAGTGTCTCTCATACTTTATAGGGCAGGGTATTCCAAAGATAATTACAGGTAATTAGTTGTAGGTCAATGCTACCAGATAAGGAAATATTTGTCTGTTTTTCGAAGAAAATAAAATTATGAGATACTTTTGTTGTTGATATTGATGCTCTCCCAGCCGGTCTGTCTGGACCACGGAAGTAATGTATACAGATACATTTCTTGCTCTGTGGTCTGGACGGATGTTTAGGATTAACAATCATAATCTGAACAATTATTATTACTGTATTGATTCCTAATAACATTAACAATAATTTTATTGTACTGTTATTTAGGATTCAAGATGGATTACATGACTTAAATAAAACACCATATACCTACTTGATACAACATTTATTTCAAGATGTAAAAAATGCTTGGGTATATTTAAAACACAGATCACCGCCTAAAATAATAATACAGTAAAAGTATATAAATAAAAAGAGATCAATGGCACAAGTACATCACAATGATAATTCTAGAATTTGAGATCATAGACAATAAATGCAAGTCAAGTTAACAATATGACTAGAACTTATATTACATAATTAATATTAATAATTATATAAAATACACTTAGGTATAACATGAATAAAACTCAAGTAAAACAAAAAATCAAGGGTAATATTTATGAATATTAATCTTTGGCACTTTTAATGTTATTAACAATAGAGATTGAAATACTACATTATAATAAAGGCTCAATACATTAATAATTACATTATTAATTTACTGTGCTATAATAGTAATTAATACTTACTAGATTTCAAAGTGATAAATGATTTTTGTATATTTCATGAATAATGGCAGTATAATCAGTCTGGAACATAAAAAATTTGACCATTGTGTTCTTCATAAAAAACTGATGTAGTCAATTTCTATAACTTACACAAACATAACAAGTTCAACAAAAAGTAGTAATTATGTGCGCATTTGGAAAAAATACATTTAAGTGTAGGTATTGACGGTTTTTTTTAATTATATTTATTCTATCTCAGCCCAAAAAACAATATAATAAAAATATATTAACGTTTCCCGCCACAACCTAAATAAACTCACTTTTTTGTTCCGAAAAGAGTGTCTATATTTTTTGGTCTGAGTATTCTACAATAATTTTATAATTTTGACGAAAGAACAGTAATAAGTTAATAACACCTAAACAATGTAACATTAGCACATATTTTAGATTTACACAGAGGCCCGTTCGATGAGGTCAGTGGCAATGGAGTCCCTCCGCCGTAATGAGATCGGCGCGCGCGGGGTGGCCGGCAGTAGGGCTCCGCCCTCGCACTGCTTGTTGCCGAGACAGTTGCAAGAACACACCTGTAGTGAATATTTCATTGGGTACATATTAGGATGAGGACTGATTTCACAATATTTTTTTTACCCATTTTCTAGTATGTACCTACATATTTATTTGTAAAATCGCAAATACGTAATTTTTAGATACGTTAAAATGTGGACTTCTCCATTTGTATAGTAAAAATAATACTAAGTGAAAAGTCTAAAAAATATGTGTGTTGTAGTTAAGTGGTGATGAATACCTTAAATATTTTTTAAGTAAAAATTTGGATTATTATCATACAATATACTCACTGAAGCCTGATCGTCGTGAGAGCGTTGGCGACTAGTGATGACGTGGCCGTCGATAGGCAGCAATGTTCTAGAACCATCCTTGTCTTCATCACGGGCGTTTTCTTCAGCTTGCCTATATATAGCATTTAATTTAGTTGACAAAAAATTGTAGCTAAAACTAACCATGAATCAGTAAAATAACGACAGAAAAAACATGTATTATTACTCTAAGCTTTCAAAATGAGTGTTTGAAAGAGATGCATATAGTAGAAACTGTTCTTTCAATAACAACTTCTTTCATGGATTAAAAGATTTAATTACATTGTAGCTTCATTGGTTCTAAGTTTAAAATTAATGCCATACTTATAACTTACATAGTCATGAATCTCAACACCAGCAAATTGATACTGGCCGCCACAACTGCCAGACCAAACAGAATGAACACTAAGCTGAGAGCCACATATCCTGGTTTGCTAGTCAATGCTTGATCATTCTACAACAAAGACATTCAATATTATAGCTATAGAGGAGTGTAACATCACCTTAAATGTGGCAACTAAAATTATGGTGATTATATCATTTTAGTGACTTGGATTAGGTAAGTCTTACCTGAAGTGCAACATAATCACCAAATCCTATAGTAGTGAGGGTCACAAAACAATAGTAAAAACTGTCAAAATAACTCCAACCTTCATATCGAGAGAAAACCGCAGCACCTATAACAATGAAAATAAACAAAGAAGAAAAATGCATCGCAATTGCAATAAATACTTAATTGTTTAAAACTCTGAAATGGTTACATGGTCACTATTTTCAGCTTTAACTGTTCTGCAAAGGGCATAGTCAAACACACATGATTCAAAACCATGCTTTTGTCCATAATTTGCTAAGTGAGCTATTAGTTCCTAAGACAAAATAAATGATTTGAATTTAAATGTAATATAAGTTTTATTTATGACCTAGTTAGGACTGTAGTGAGTAGTGAGTACTAAGCATATCCCATATATCAATGACCTTATTATTTTAGTTACAACTATAGTAAAAAGGTCTAAAATCTTTGAAACTTCATTATTTTTGTAAACTTACATACTATTACTTGTATACAAAAAACCTACCAGTAGTTATAATTATAGAAGACAACAATCCAGTAGCAAACATGAGATTCATTTCGGTAGCTTCAGTAGTCTCACAACGTAAGTAGCATTTGGCACGTCTGATCACTACTGACGCAAACTTATTCAGTCTCTCGCCTATGCTCTGGAACATCACTAGCCCTAATGGGATCCCTACCTGAAATTTATTAAATTATATTGAATTGATGTCCTTTTAAGTTACATTTAGAGACTACAACTTCAATTGTTTAAGTGTAAATATTTTTTTTTACATTTTAGAATTAACATAAGACATGGATTACTAAAGTCTGAGAAAATTGGAATTCAAAAAAGTTCTACTAACTTAGACTAAGTTTCTAGCAACATACGATTTCACTGTATCAAGTGCAAACCATTGTGAAATCTAGTTCTAGTGAGAAAGAGGCTTTTTTTGTTATTATACATTACCATTGCATACGCCATACAAAATGCTTTTCCCCCGACAGTAACAGGAGTTGAGTGTCCATATCCAATCATTGCGAGGACCACGGTGGCAAAGTAAAAGGCCCCAGCAAACTTCCACTGAGGACCTGCCTTATGAGGCTTGTTTTCTATTATAACAATTTCTATCATGTGGTAATCTTCTGGAGTTATGTTGTACTTTCGGACTAGACCATTCTTCATATCTACAGAGGAAAAATGACAAATTTAAAAGATAAAGAGATGTCTTGCAAGGTCTATAGCTATTATTTAGTATGGGAATTTATTTGCCGAAGCAAAACAAGTACAGAGCACATAAAATTACGTACCTGACAAAACTTCCCATCGTTTGCTTTCAGTGTCCGACTCTAAAGCATCAAAAACTGCAGCGCCTATCAATAAATATGTGAAAGTACAAACTACTAAGGAAAGGGTTCGAACATTTTGTTTTTTCATTTTCATACCGAATTATTTTGATTTGTTTCAGCGCTTAACATTACATGAATTCGTAACTTTATCACACACTTGCGGTCAACATGCTGATCAGAAAATCAGAATGTTCAAAATCAAAAAGATTATCTAAAATACAATCATTATTATCTATAATTATTTTAGTTATCAATCCTTGTTATCAACCACAGAGTACTTTATCCATAGACCTTATCAATACTTTTTATTTCATGCATTGTACATAACAAAGACTAAAAAAAATATGCAAATGGATAAGGGACCAATAGAGCAACCCTCTAATCTCCTGTATTCTCTGTGATCAATTTATAGCGCCTTCGCGCACTGGGTCTCGAATCCCAAAGAC
>LGAG01000404.1:185605-199676 GCA_001278395.1 Lerema accius
CAAACTAGATCATTATCAATCCTTGTTATCAACCACAGAGTACTTTATCCATCCACAGACCTTATCAATACTTTTTATTTTATGCATTGTACAAAACAAAGACTAAAAAAATTATGCAAATGGACAAGGGAGGGATCAATAGAGCAACCCTCTACTCTCCTCTATTCTCTGTGATCAATCTATAGAGTTTTTACCCATAGAGCATTTGCATTTGATTGACGTTTTAACAGGCGTTGACTGTCAATTTGACAGTAATTCTTAGCGTGTGTGCGTGTCTCGCAGCTCGCTCGGCAAGTGCACGAAATCTAAATTAGAGTTCGGATTAATTACCGGGTGAAACCATATTAAACCATGAAAGTTTCCTGCAATAAAGCGAACCCGCCATTAGGTTAGTTCTTATTGTATTTAATAACTCATTGTCACATATTTTAGTCATAAGTACAAAAATAACTTCGTGAACTATTCGCAGGTGGTTTGCTGGCTTTGGAGTTATATAGAAATGAAGCTAAGAAGATTGAAATTGTTTGGGAAGGAGAATCATTTGTGACCCTTCCCAACTCCTCAAAACCTTTGCCATATAGTACCAGCAATGACTTGATACGTATTGTGGAGAATGGCTTTAATAAATCGGCCAGTCCACTGACAAGGCTTACGATGAACCACTGGCTATCTTTCAGTCTTATCCTAGATGATGAAATATCTAAGTCTGTTGAGTATTTGGATAAAGTATTAGGACCATTGACTTATTTAGTGGGAGAAAGCTTGTCTGTCTCTGATTTAGCTGTATTCAGTGTACTGCATGGTGAGTAAAATTTTATATTGATTATGATTAAGTGTATCTTTGATACCTATATGAATAAATGATTTTGAATTTTGAATGAAAGTTCTTACATACTACAAAACATAAAATTTTGGATTATTAAGTGCCTTGTAACTGTATCATTTTATTAGTTAGAGACATTGATAATGATATTTATCTTCTATCTATACTATCATTGAAATATAAAAGAAAATATTCATTTTAGACACTATCATTTCAGTCAAATTTATTGTCATTATAAAACTAAATAGAGATCCTATAAATTATTATAATATTTTATTATAATCAGACTTAATTCTACAGTTTCCAGTAAATTCAAAGAATTGTTGGAGAAGTCCCCTCCTAAAAATATCTTACGATGGATGAAACTTATCCAAGCTCAAGAACCTGTAGCTAAAGTGCTTAAAGAATTACCATCTGATGTATTGGAGAACCTAACTAAAGCATCATCCAGGTAAGTTAAAATGGTAGAATATTCTGCTATTATATAAATTCAAATCCGGTTTCAAATAATTTATTTCACCACAGGAACTAACAGCATCAAACACTGATGGTATTTATATTGTAACTCATCCTTTGACTTATTTGTTGAGATTATGGTAATGGCTAAAGGCTTTTATCAGATAAAAATGGTACCAAAATAGTTGAGATAATCTGTAGTAACATGTATGTAACCATCCTTAAAAAATGGGAAAAGGCTTAGTAGTAAAATTATTCTAAACTAAAGATGTTTGTATGTATTTCAGGAGATCTCCAAACAAGGAGGCTTCTGTAAAACAAGAGGGGAAGTTTGTTGAGCTCCCACATGCTGAGATGGGAAAGGTTGTGGTCAGATTTCCACCAGAAGCATCAGGGTATGACATATGACATCATTAAAATTATAAATATATAAGCTCTACACAGCAATACTCTCGAATACTTTTCTTTAAATATAGAAAAGTAAAAATTTAAATTGTAATTTTTATAATAATATAAATCACAGATGTATAACAGTTAAAGAATGGGATTTAACTAAAACTAGTATTCAAAATAGACACATACTGTCAATGTGATAATATACTATACTTTAGGGGTTCTCAACCTTTTAAGAGAATGGAATACACTTTTTATTTAGTGGAACCCCTTATGTTGACCTTTTTTATACGAGTACATCTTACATCTTTTTTCCTGCTACATTTCACCGATTCCTTAAAATTGATACTTTATTTGGGCTTCAAATGTGTAATATAATTTTGAAGGAACCCTGATTACTGTTCTATGGAACCTAATTTGAGATTCCCTGCTGTACTCATACTATACATAATTAATTTAGCTTATAACTATATATTGTTATGTTTTAGATACTTACACATTGGGCATGCCAAGGCAGCTCTATTGAACCAGTACTATCAGAAGGCTTTTGAAGGAAAGCTGATCATGAGATTTGACGACACTAATCCAGCTAAGGAGAATGTGGACTTCGAGAAGGTATTTTAGAATATATAATTATTGGAAAATGAATTTAACTGTTATATTAAATTCTGCAAAATCAAATACACAATTTGTTAACTGTTTACGAAAAAATTAAATTGTATTTAATACCAAAGTGAAGGCATCTATAATATAAAAAGAACCTATTGTTATTTTTTAGGTAATATTAGAAGATGTAGAAATGCTAGAGATCAAGCCAGACAGATTTACACACACATCGGAGTACTTTGATATGATGCTAGATCTATGTGAGAAACTGATCAAGGAAGGGAAAGCCTTCGTAGATGACACTCCTGCTGAACAAATGAAGACTGAAAGAGAACAAAAGGTTGATAGCAAGAACAGGAATAATTGTAAGATATCTTTTTCATTTCAATTTTTTTATGTTTAGTTCAAAATTTTTAGAAGTAGCTGGCCATTCACATATACAAGAAAAAAAATTAATAGAAATCAGAAAACTCTACTGCTAAAAATTGTTTTTTTAGTGGGTCGGGATAACATAATAATATAATCTATTCACATCTCACACATTGAAATTCATCAAGTTGTTTGGACCATAGTGTGCCAAGAAATGCCATACTAAGATACCCTCAATAAAAATTACCCTCCTTTTAGCGCAGTTGGGTAAAAAGAGCAAAACAACGCCTTGATTTATAAGTACAGTAATACATTATTTTTAATTTACCAGCTGTAGAGAAAAACCTTCAATTATGGGAAGAAATGAAGAAGGGATCAGACATCGGTATCCAGAACTGCGTGCGCGCTAAGATCGACATGCAGTCTGCTAACGGCTGCCTCCGAGACCCCACCATCTACCGCTGCAAGCCTGAACAACATCCTAGAACCGGGATGAAGTACAAGTATGTTCACACTTTGTGGTTTCAGACTAGCGTATTTTTCTGCGCGTATACGGTCGTTCTAGTTTTACGAGTATGGTACGCGCTTCAAAAAACCTAACGCGCGTAAACTGTCATATTTCGGCGTGTTTGCTCGAACGTGTAATGTCGTTCTGTCAGTATCAACATTGATACGAGCTCAGAAGCGCGTCAACGCTCTTACAAGTTGCCCGTGTGTCAAAAGGCGCGCCTATACGAGCCTACATGCGCTTTCAAAGACGAGCTTATACGAGCGTAAAAAACGCTAGTTTGCCCTATGTTCTATTTCTGGATGCAAATTACCAGTGTGCCAGGTTTAGCTTAATCCATTCAACGGTTAGAGCGTGACGGACTTACAAACATCTAAATATCCGAACATCCAAATATCTTTACAAACTTTTACATGTTTAATATTAGTAGGAATGTTATAACTTTATTGCTAACTAATTTATTTATAGAGTATATCCAACGTACGACTTCGCGTGTCCCATAGTGGATGCAGTAGAGGGCGTGACGCACGTGTTGCGAACAATGGAGTACCACGACCGCGATCCACAGTTTTATTGGTTCATCGACGCGCTGGGACTAAGAAAACCGTACATCTGGGAGTATAGCAGGTCATTTTTGTCTTTTATTATACAACTACGATTTATATACAGTCCGTTATTTTAACTTGTGATATTTTTAAAACAAAAATATTCATTTTCAAAGTAATATTCAAGCATAACCATTATTATGTGATATTGAAGCGATGAAATCACTTGAAGTGTAAATAACATGAAAATATTAAGTGATTGATTGTCGTTACAAGGTTTATGTAAAACTGCATGCTAATTTGCTAAATAAGTCAAAATACAAAAACGGACTGTATGTACGTATATACATTTCTTTGGCATGCTCTACAGTTTAAATTACTTTGATGAACTTTAATACGTGAGGCGTTATTGGATTCACCTCCATTGTGAAAGTTATATAGGCTATATATTTTTTAACTAAAGATCTTCTGACTCCGTAACAACAATTTTGTCGGACTGGTTTTTTTATATTTTATTATTTGATTACTTGGTATATCTAAAAAGACAACATACAGAGAAAGATGTTATAATAAATTAATAATGCATAATATAAAAACATCTCGGTGTATCTTAATTTTAACTAAACCAATATTATTGGTTACTTTCAGATTGAGTATGACAAACACAGTTTTATCGAAGAGAAAGCTGACTTGGTTTGTTGAACAAGGCTTGGTTGATGGATGGTACGTATTTAATCTATAAAGTTAATAACCAACAACCTTTTCAATATCATTACCCTTGAGACCTATGAGGAAAATTAATTTTACCCCATCTTTAAAATATTATCAAAAAAACAATATAAGCTACATTTTTCTGTATTTTTTTTTATTTTACGGTCATAATAATTAGGTCTTCCATTACCCCCGTAAAATTGCCGATTTACCCCCAGGTTGGGAACTCAGGGTCTATAGTCTATTGTCTATAATATATAGTCTATAATCGGTTTGTTATCTATCAGGGACGACCCGCGCATGCCGACAGTACGGGGCGTGATGCGGCGCGGTATGACGGTGGAGGGGCTGCGACAGTTCATAGCGGCGCAGGGCTCCAGTCGCTCCGTCGTCGTCATGGAGTGGGACAAGATCTGGGCCATCAATAAGAAGGTACTAAGATCACACGCTATACTACTGTATAGACTACTATAACGAATGAGGATATGCTAGATATAGCTAATGGTAACAGACATAGAGTCGACACATAGAGGAATCGGCCCTTAACCCAAGATATTTAAAACTAGAGCCAAGGTTATAAAGAGCTAGAGTCTCTTCAGGTTCTATTTTGACCATAATTCCTCGCTGACATATTATGTCAATGTTAACGTTAACTGTCCGTCAAAGAACTTGTTATCTGACGTTTATGTGTATGAAACACAGTGTTTTTATTTGTGTTTTGTTTTAAGTTTAATATATCACAAAAAGGTTAGCTTCTTGTCCTTCTTCACTGTATAAACTTTAATTATGCCTAATCTTAAAATCATGCGCGCATTATTTAAAAGATTGGAACTACTGTCGAACCCTTCACGTATTTATAAGATTATACACATTTAACGCTTTCAATTTTTCAGGTAATAGACCCAATAGCACCACGTTACACTGCACTGGAAATGAGCCCGGTACCAGTCAATTTGAAGAACGTAACCAACCACAGCTCAATGTCAGTGGCCCTACATCCTAAGAACCCAGCAGTGGGCAACAAGACAGTGTGGATATCCCCACGCCTCCTCATAGATCAAGTCGACGCATGCGCGTTAAAAGAGGGAGAGAATGCTACGTTCATCAACTATGGAAATGTTATCATTGATAAGATTCATAGGTAATTATTTTGATTTTGACGAAACATCTAATTTAGACGAACCATTTGCTTCCTTACCATAAGAAAAAGATAAGTTACTAACTAGTTTTTCTACCCTTTTTATTAGCCAATCAAGTGTTATATAAGTTTCAATAAACTCTTATCTACTATAACATAACAAAAAAACCTATACCATTCTTAGGTCATTAAACTATAATACATATTTCCATACTATATTTCACAAAAATCGTCTAACGATTTCTCCGTAAAAAGGTTAACAAAAAGAACCTTATTTATTTATTTTCACAAAATTACACAATAATGATGTTAAAAAAGACATAATAAGACAAACAGGCTGAGTAACCTTCGGATATACAATATTAATATGGATTATTTTCATCAGGTCAGCAGACGGGAAAGTGACCAGTGTAGACGGGACTCCTAACTTGGACAACAAGGACTATAAGAAGACCCTCAAGTTAACTTGGCTGGCCGACTCTCCTCAGTCGCCCACATTAGAAATGTATTGTGTGTACTTCGACCATATCATATCCAAGCCACTATTAGGGAAAGATGAAGACTTCAAGCAGTATATTGGGCATCAAACTCGGGTCAGTATTGTTTTTAAGGTTTAATGTCATGTATGCTAAATCTATTGGACAGGAATGTATAGTATCTGAGATACAAAATTTATAATGAAGGTGTTAGTACCTAATAACAATACAAATAGAGTACTATAGTAGAGCCATTACAAACGCGCAGACTACGTCATCAATAATTTTATCATATCTCTCGTTCACACTTATAGGTATATCGGAACTCTCGCTGGAATGTGGGAGTGAGAATTCCGATATACCTATAGGTGTGAACGAGAGATATGATAAAATGATTGATGACGTAGTTTGCTCGTTTGTAATGGCCCAGCTATAACAACAGTAACAATAAGATGACAACCTAGTGAAAGAAAGAATATCCGAATATGCAGGAGAAGGAAAATGTATGTATGCCCATTTTTTGGCATACTGCAGACCAAACAGCTTGAAGGTTTTTATATGAGGTGTCATTGGTTTCGTCGCCAATGTAAGAGTTAGTCTCTAATTTTTTTATAACCCCCCTCGATTTTATAGCAGTTGAGTTGAGTCTTTTCTGTCTAATAATGATAACAAATTATCATTTTTATGCAGTGGGAAGTCCCCATGTTGGGTGAACCGGAGCTGAGTAAGCTGAAAGTGGGTGACATCATACAACTGCAACGACGAGGGTTCTTCAGAGTAGACGTGGCGGCGGCCGAGGCCTCGCCCTACACCAGCCGGACCACTCCATTAGTCCTCTTCCATATACCAGATGGCAGCACTAAAGAAGTACCCGGACAGGTAAGTCAGCTCACATCTCCTATATTAATAATTTCGTCAAGGGGTACGGTAGACCCGATCAACACATAAAAAAATATTCATTTCGAGTCGACAACATATATCCACAAAATCGGATTATGGAGTATTTTGTTAAATTCTAATGGCACTGACAAACAAATCGCATTCGCCATCTTGGTCAGTTAATAAATGTTCCGTTTGACATATAAATAAAATGATCTGTCAGAAAACTTATGTGGCAGATGAAATATCACGCGAGCGAAGCCGCGGGCAGCAGCTAGTTTTAAGTATTTATAATTATGATGACCCGGCCGACCTTATTTTGCCACATTCTAACTTTGGTTGATTTCATAGATCTCCACGTTAGGTACTCCTCACTTTCATCAACTAACCAATTGTGCTTCGAAACCATACTCGGTAGCTCTAATACACCTCACAGAACTTTTCATTGGTCTAGCCATTTAGCAGAATTTTAGTGATAAACACACGTACACTGTGTTTTTATATATTAAGATAATATTATGGGATGTTTTACGCTGTATACACAGGCATACAAGTGGAAAGTTCAACGGATTCTATTGCATGTATAAAGAAATGGTTCAACAGCACAAATATAATTTTAATCATATTTTTGTTATTAAAACAAATTAGTAACTACAAAATTAAAAGACGTTTATTTTTAACAAAAACGGAACATGCTTACAATAAAAAAAGAAAAACTAAATGTTTTTTATAACTTCTAACTAAGACCTTATTGCGTTATCCAAGTAATGTTACAAATCAACATTACAAAAGTAAAATGACTAAATCTTCTTTTATTAAACAAGGTAATAACAACAATAAATGAAATCTGATCAACCAAAACATATATATCTAATTACTTAACGGGCACAAAGGTACTATAATGTATAGGAACATAATTAACCTTAAATCTAAAGGTAACAAATTAAATAGGTATAGATAATCATCAATTTTCTACCACTCTTCATAGGAGGAAGCATCGTATACAAATGTATTGGCACATACAAACTCTATTGGTAGTCTCGCCTCTGGTTGCATTATCAACATTTTTTGTAACAATGTCACAAACAAATCAAGTTTTGCTAAGTCACTATTCTGCTGATATTTATTTCTATGCCGACACCAATATTCGTAGTAAGCATTATATATTATACTACAAAGCTTATTATTCTTATAAAACTGGTTAACAATATGTACAGTCTGAAACAAAAAGGTTATGTATGTAAATTAAAAAAAATAAAAAATAAATATAAAGCTTTAAAAAGCTCCTCACCTGCCCTTTAAATCCAGATCTTCTTATAAACTTTGTACCAACAAAATGAGTGCTGCCATATTTCGATTTTTTTATTATATTGTAGGGAATACAGCCCAGAGTACATATTTGTTTGTATAAGATATCATTGTTATAAATCCCTGGAAACAATTTCATATTGGTTGCCATTTCAAATAGCACTAGAGCAGTCGACCAAACGTCGATTTCGAAGCCGGGTCTGTATCCTAAAATCACTTCTGGTGCTCGATAATTGACAGTGCCAGTACTTGGGATTACTATCATTTTGTGAACATAGGAAAGACTATCAAATCCGCACAATTTTAACATGTTATTAGAACTATTAATTAGAATATGCTGTGGTTTGATATCTGAAAACAAACATATTTAAAACATATATATTTTCTCCAATATTCCAAATATTAGCCCGTATACTAAATACTCGTATGTAATTGCTTACCTAAGTGAACCATGTTTTTATTCCTTAATAACATTACAGCCATAACAAGCTGTCTTGCATAATCTTGGACGCGTTCTATGTGAAATGGCTTTCCAGCTTCATCTAATGCCTCTTCTAAATTTTTCGGATAGTAGTCCATTAGAAAACACCACTTTTCACCAAAATTGAAAGCCTTTACTAACCCAACGATAAATAAATTGTCTTTGGGTATGTCATTTATCAAAGAATACAGCATGTCTTTCTTATCCTTGCCCAAGTTACATTTGAAACTGAAAATGTAAAAACCATTAAATATATTATTTACTTTAAAGAAGAAATTTAATTGCAGTATAATTACAGAAACAAAATGAAATACTTTACTTGTTTGTAGCCATTTTAAGAGCATAATATTTTCCATTAGGATGTTTACACTTGAAAATTTTAGAGTATCTACCATTGTGTATGATCGAATGGATGGCGTATTTTAAGCCAGAAATATCGTGTAATCGTCCTTCTAGGTTCAGTATAATTTCATCATTTGTTTTTGTTTTAGTATGTGCGTGTTTATCGCCATCTGGTATCGATTTTTTTAAATGTATTGTTTTTGTGTTATCATTTTGTAAATCATTTTGATTATTTTTTTTGGGCACTTCTCGACCCTTTTGTTCTGCTTTTTTGTCTTCATGTCTGGTTTTTTGGACTTTCGAATCATGACAGCTCGCTTCTTCAATTAACTTGGTATTCATTAAAACTAGATTGTGTTGGTTTTCTTCATTTTCTTTGTTTGCATTTGGTTGAGCAAAAATCTCTTGGTCCATAGAACTTTTTGGTATGTTATCATTCTCGTCACAAGTTTTCATACATTTGTCATTTTTTAAATTTGTGTTATCTTTTTCCTCTTTTGCAGATAACTTAAAGTCATTGTCGGTCTTTTCGGACTTTTCCTGATCTGGATCATGAGCTATTTCTTGATGATGTTTTCTTTCTTTGCTAGTGTTATTATCCTTATTATTAATTTCACTTTGTTGTAACATATTTTCACTTACTGTATTATTCAAATCCTTAGAATTTTCATAGTTTTCATGCTCATGGTCCGCCAGATTATTAGATTTATGCTGACATTTAGTGGAGCTTTCAAAATTCTGTTGATTTAATACATTACCATCAGTATTTATAACATTTTTCTTATGTATGATGTCACACTGAAAGTTATCTTGATTTACATTTTCACTGGCACAAGCATATAAGTTGTTATTGACGTTAGTGAATACTAGTAGAGGATCTGGATCATTGCTATTACTGTTTTGTTCTTCTTTTATATTATTTGTACTTATCGCAGTGACCAATTCTTCGGACAAATTTTCTTTAGTAAATAGGCTATCATTTTCTGTTTGAGAACGAGAGCAATCGTCAATATCTTCATCCATTTTCATTATTGATACCTGAGTTTCGTTTGCGGTTTCGTGTTTGTTAATATCGGAAGTTTTGTTACTATGAGTAAATTCAACATTTGTATCTGGTTTTACATCGAAATTACATGGTATTGAAGAAACCATTTTGAATGTTTCACACTTTCCTTTTTGTACCATTTTAAGGAGTTCTGTCGTATTATCTTTAGAAATTGTGCTTTCATCATTATTTGATATATAAGTTAACATTTGAGAGTCATTAGACCCTTTTTGTACCGTTTTAAGGAGTTCTGCCGTAATATCTTTAGAAATTGTGCTTTCGTCATTATTTGGATTATAAGTTAACATTTGAGAGTCATTAGACCTTTGCGTATTCAAAACATTACTGAAATAGAAACAATAATCTTACAGAATAAAAATATAAACGTTATTATTTGTGTGAATTTCATATTTCGTATTAAAATACATTTGACAAATATGTTTATCTATAGATACCCTACCTGAACAGTAAGTCTTTAACATTTTCAGTAGATATCCTCATTAAATCATCATCATCTTCTTCACCTTTTAAAGTTTTTATTAAATCCATAGCATCAGTATCATCCTTGTAAATATTTTTAATATATGGGGGTGAACTGTGTTTATCTGTGTTTTCTTGACATTTATTTAGTTGTTGATAACCCATTGTATTCTGGTTTTCCTTTTGTTCACAATTATTCAAGCTTTCCACGATTTCATCAATATTAAAGTCATTAAGAAAATCAAGATCTACATTAGAAACTGTGCATGTTTTACTTCCACTTTTTTTTTCATTAACAGAAGTATTATTATATTGGGGATTTGAATTATTGTTGCATATTAAATTTATAACAAGCTTAATTTTTCTGTAACTTTTTGTTTTTGATGTTTTTCTTTTGATAGGCGATTTAAATGTTTTTTTATTAGACGTTACATCTGATTTAGTTTGTAATACTTTTTCTTTACTTTTTATTTTATTACTAGTATTTACCTTATTGCTTACTTCTTTGATTTTCTTATCAGTATTTTTTACCTTCTTCAAAATATCCACCTTATTTAAGTGGAGCTGCTTGTCACTTTTTTTTGCGTCTTTAATATTTTTCATAGGCGTCTCTATGTTTTCCATGGAACATTTTGAGTCCTTATAATTCTCTTTGTAGTCAATAGAAGCATAACTTGTTGTCTGTTTGTCCCTATCGCTTTTTATTTGGTTTTTCTTTGTTTTAACACTGCATTTTTTGTTGTCTTGCGCATCTTTTATAACTACGGACTTAATGTTGGATTTCTCTACTTTATTTTCACTTTTTTTTCTATGTCTTATCGGCAAACGATGGCTCATCAGTTTAGACCTTAAGTCTTTAAGAGGTGTTTTGTTTACAATTTTTCCCGGTTTTGTATGTAAACTACTAGATGGATTTATTGGTCGGTCATGAGACTCATTCTTTTTAATATAGTTTGTTTTAATTTTAATTGGATCATTTAATATGGATGTGCTTTTATCAGTGGATATGTTAACAGGTTTGTTATTTTTAACATCACTGGGATTATTATTTACTATGACCGAGTTTGTTGATCCACGATGCAATTGTTTGCTATTTTTTGATTTATTTTTCATGCTATCGTTTTTTGTTTCTGCATCAGTTTTGATTGTTTTAATGCTGGTCTTCAAAACTTTTACAGTAGTATTTGAATCCGTGAGATTTTTTTTTGGTATTTTAAACTGATTGGTTTTTTCAGTAACTATTTTTGGAACATACGTTAAACTCGTAGTGGTCTCAGATGTTGAATTTTTAGGCGGGCCTATGTTAGCCATACTTTGAGATGCGCTTTTCCGTGGTATTTTACGGTTCTGTAAACATAAAAATAATCAAATCGTGTTATTTAGTAGAATCATTATATTTTTTAAACAGTATATAACGTATTTTGATTTCGATAATATTTCAATCAAAGTTCTTGTAACCAAGACAGTAAAAATACCAGAATGTTCATTTCATTTTAAGTTAACTTAGGGTATAAAAATAACTATTACCTGACGAGATGTCGTTAATTTGGTGTGAATCTATACGTCTATGGAAATACATTCTGACTAATAGACTATTATATCGTTGATCAGATATTTTTTTTATTGCCATCAACTTATACGCTAGGATACCTAGGTCACCAATTTTTTTTTTAAATACCTCCTTCATTAATTTATAACGAATTTATTTCGTAATTCATACTCGTTAATCGTAATAAGTCCACTCCGACGCTTGGCGTCGAGTAAATATTCAATAACATTTATATCATCTATGAAATTTACAATTAGCGTCCGGTAACGTTAGGCAGTATCGCGCAAGGTCATTCACGTATATCACCCCCTTAATATGTATAAACAAATGTTCTGGCCGGATGTAACGAAATTTCCACGCGATATGAGAATATAGAGAAGATACTTCTATCTTTTAGTAATGAAATTACGGCAATTCTTAAAGCCGTAATTTGTGTTTTTAATAAAAACTAGTTAACATGCTCTGTGGTTGAAATACAACCAGTCTTGTTCCGTCTATTGATAAGATCTTCTGTCTGACGACTGAGTGCTGTCTACTCATAGAATTGTGTTAGTTTAGCTTTGAATTCAATAATAAATGTATTAGTAACACTAAGGTTTTAAACAAAAAATACCTAATTATTTGAAACACGTCAAATCTCAAATTCGTACGTACGTCTCTGCATTATTCTTAAAAATGTATCAAAAGTTGAAGTCTACGCCTAACAATAGATAGATCATAATTATTATCTTCTTACAACATTTTCTTTTCATTAGTACCTAGTTATTATACCTATTCTACCTAATACTGTTTGTCGCAGTACGCCGCAAGTTGAATGTTGTTTATGTAGGCTCATTTTATAACAATAAGGTGTAGCTCATATTTCATACCTACCTCGACATTTATTTGTAATCTGCTAGTAAGCACTTAGCTGTAGCTTTGCTCTCTGCGCAAGTAAATTGATGAATAGGTACATTCATGTTGCTTTTCTTAGTATCGCAGACGAATTGACTAATTGTGATCACAGTAATATTTATATTTGAGCCAAGTCACGCTATGTTGTATAGTTTTTATATTCTCGAGGCGACAGGTAGTATTACAATAATTCGTAATAAAGTGTACCTACTGCTTTTTTAATAAGACATGTTTTGTCTTAGACATACATAATCGAAATCACCAATTAGGTACGAATTATGAAGTGAAGTAATTTTGACTATAATAACTAATACCGTTTGAATTTAAAACTACGCAAATAACAGGAGTAAAGAGCAAGCGCATAATATGCACGATCTTTATACTTATCTAGGTAGGTAGTTAGCTAATGTACCTACTACCTAATTTGTATTAGGAATAAATACAAACAACATTATTATTAAATAGGTAGGTACGTATTGTAAAGCGAACTTTATAGGTAAACACGCTAAGCGAATACAAATCTTGAAATAACGATCGCATCTTTGCCATTGCTTTTATATTTTAATTTTTGTTAGTTAGTAGACAATGTTTAGTAAAAAACTTACCCATATAGAGAATTTTTTATCCAGCCCAATACTCTGCAAATAATCTGCCGCCCAACTAGATTTTTTCGAGGGATTTTCATTTTTATCTACCTTGTTACAAACATTTAGAACAGGTCTTTTTTCTTGCGCCGACTTTTCTTTTTCGTAAGTTGCATTATTCACAATCGGTACTATTATGTTGTTGCCGATTTTTTGTCTTTTCGGTGAAGGTGGATTACAAGACATTGTTGGAATAATTACAATATTTGGACTTTCGTACTGGGAGAAATAATTTCCGTTACTCATGCTAATACTGAAATATAATATCTTTGTTGAATCAAGGAAAATAGTAGATAGGTACAGAAAAGTAGGGTAGATTTACGAATGTGAAGTTAGCCGAAAACCGTAAGTACAAAATGTTTATCTTGTCATATAAATACGAAAAATAGAGTGATTAAAAATAAAACGGAGAATACTAGATTTT